>NW_020769585.1:192955-219954 GCF_900518735.1 Pseudonaja textilis
CGAACGGACCTGGGTGGGAACTTCTTTAAGTTCCAGGGACATAACACCCCTTCCCCCCAGATGCGAACACGCATAGTCTTTAAGGTACGCGGGAGGCTTGTGCTGGCGCCCAGAACGGCGCAACTCTGGGGAGTTGTCAGGTAGTTCAGAGTCTGCAAGGGAAGGTTGGACCGGTGGGATGTCACGAACGTGTTCCTCGGTCAGTGCCGGTTCGGGACTCGTAGGGCTGGTTACTGGGGATGTGCTTCCGTTGGCTGGTTCGGACTGGTCAGCCATCTGGTGGTCACGATTCGTGTTCGAGCTCCCCGACTCGGCTGCAGGCGTGAACTGGTCCCCGGGATTGGTGCTGATGTGGGGTTGATGCTGAAGCCTCGCACCGGTCTGCAACCATGAGTCACTGCTGACGTGAGTGCCTTGGTGTCTCCGCAGCTGATCCAGGTGCCTTCTCCAGACCCGGCCATCCTCCAGTCTGACTCGATACGACCTGGGTCCGGTGATGGCCATGATCTCGCCCAGGATCCACAGAAGGTCTCCAGCGAAGTTCCTCGCGAACACGGGTTCCTGTAAGACAAAATGCCTAACCCCTGACGTGGAAGCGAGGGGAGAGTCAGGGCAGTAATGTGGGTGAAGCCTGTCCAATACAGTCCGCAGGCGTCTACCCATCAGGAGTTCAGCCGGGGACTTATTAGTGACTGTGCATGGGGTTGAGTGCTGGCTCAGCAAGAAACGGGAGAGTCTGTGGTGCCAGTCTTCCTTGCTGAACCTAGCTAGGGCTTCTTTGGTGGTCCTAACGGCTCTTTCTGCCAATCCGTTACTGGCAGGATGAAAGGGAGCCGTGAAGATGTGGCGGATGCCCAGGTTGGCAGCGAAGCGACTGAACTCGGCCGATGCGAACTGGGGGCCATTGTCGGAAACAATTGAGTCTGGAAGCCCGTGCGTTACGAACAGGCGAGTTAATACCTTGGTAACCGCTTGCGTGGTGGTTGTGGATAGTTGTGCTACGTCAATCCATTTAGAGTAAGAGTCCACGACCACCAGGAACATTTTGCCGTGCATCGGGCCCGCTAGGTCGATGTGGATCCTGGACCAAGGTGCACTGGCGCTTTCCCACTTGGTGGGTGTGGCAATTGGAGGGGATGGACGGGATTCCTGGCAGGGATGGCAGGAGCTTACCCATCTGATGATGTCATCGTCGAGGCCCGGCCACCATACGTAGCTTCGTGCTAATGCCTTCATCCTGACGATGCCAGGGTGGCCCTCGTGCAGCGCCTCCAGAACTCGGGTACGCAGTGAGGTCGGGATGACCACTCGTGTGCCCCACAGCAAACAGCCCTGCAAACTGGATAACTCCTGTAGGCGGGTCTTAAAAGGCGTGAATTTGGTTTCAACATCACTGCCCGGCCACCCCCTCCTCACCCAGTCCAGTACCTGGGCGATCGTTTTGTCTGCCTTGGATTTGGCAGCAATGTCTAGGGCAGTGATGGGGAGGTCCAGTTGGGTGACCTCAAAAATAGCGTGGACCGGGGCAGGATCCTCAGCTGGAGCAGGCAGGGGGCAGCGGCTGAGGGCGTCTGCGTGAGACAATGTTTTACCTGGACGGTGTATGAGTCTATACGAGTATGCCGCTAGGAAAAGAGTCCAGCTCGTCATTCTAGGAGACAGGACTTGAGGGGTCTGTTTGTCACCTGCTAGTAGACCCAGGAGAGGCTTATGATCCGTGACCAGCTCGAAAAAGTGGCCAAAAAGAAATTCATGGAATTTCTTCACAGCTGCGACAGCTGCTAAAGCTTCCTTATCGATTTGGCTATAATTGCGCTCTGTTGCAGAGAGCGTCCTGGAAAAAAAAGCGATGGGGGCTTCGGAGCCATTGGGGAGCCTGTGGCTTAACACTGCCCCAATTCCAAAAGGGGATGCGTCCGCTGCTAGCACTAATGGAAGGTTGGGGTCAAACTGAATGAGGACCGCCTCCGACGTGAGTAGTGATTTGACGGCGCGAAAAGCGGAGTCTTCCTTGTGTCCCCAATGCCAAGGCGATTTTTTGTCCAAAAGTCTGTGCAGGGGTTCCGCCACAGATGCTTTATGGGGCAGGAACGACGCGTAAAAGTTCAATAGCCCCAAGAAGGCCTGAAGTTCCGCTTTGGAGGTTGGAGTGGGTGCCTCGTGAATTGCCTTAACCTTGGACTCCAGGGGGTGAATGCCTGAGGCGTCAATTTTATAACCCAGAAAGTCCACCTGTCTAGTGGCAATGGCACATTTTTCTTTTTTTAATTTGAGGCCGTGCTGTCTGAACCTCTCTAACACTGCTCGAACTCTCTGGAAGAGTTGGGGTCTGTCCCTGGCCGAGACTAAGATGTCGTCGAAGTAGGGTACTACACCAGGGAGGCCCTGCAAAATCCACTCCATGAGGGATTGAAAAATGCCTGGGGCAACACTTACGCCAAATTGGAGATGCTTGCACCGGAAAGCACCCCTGTGAGTGACAATGGTCTGGAGTTCCGCTGTTTGGTTGTCAACAGGGAACTGTTGATACGCTTGAGACATGTCCAATTTGGCAAAAATGCTGCCAGGTTCAAAAGTGTGTAATAAGTGCTGAATGATGGGCACTGGGTAAGCGCTAACTTGTAAAAATTTATTAATTGTGGTTTTGTAGTCCGAGCAAATTCTCAGGCTACCATCTTTTTTGAGGGGTGTGACAATGGGCGTCTCCCATTTGGCGAAATCTGTTGGCTCAATGACCCCTTGTTTTAATAATTTATCCAGTTCCGCATCTAATTTAGGCCGAATAGCGAATGGGACTCTACGAGGTTTTAGCCTGATTGGGACTGCTTGGGGGTCGACTGAGAATGAGATAGGGGTACCGTTATAACACCCCAGTTCATTGCTGAATACGTCTGAGTAATCAGCGAATAAGGAGTCAGTGTCAGAGGTTGAGACAGCATGGACTCCTGTTAACCCTAGGCCGAGATGGGGAAACCAATCAAGCCCCAAGAGTGTGGGGAGATTTCCGTTAACTACCACTAGAGGTAGGTGGCCTTTGAAAGTTTTAAAATTAACAAGAAACTTGCCTCTGCCGATTACAGGAATGTCCTTCCCCTGGTAGTCCTTCAGGCTAAACTGGCACTTCTGGAGCCAGTTTCTGGATAGATTGGGCTGTAGTCTCTTGAGGGTGCTCCAAGAGATAATTGAGAGCGCTGACCCCGTGTCAACCTCCATGCGACAAGGTCTACCTTCTAACAAAACGGAGAGAGAGATTTTACTAATGGCATGGCAAGCGTGCTTAGCCTGGTGGCGAGTACGACAGTTCAATACTTGCCTTTGGGGTCCAGAATGTGAAAAGGAAGGGTGCCTTTGTGCCGAGTTGTGAGCGGCTTGACAGACTCTAGCGATGTGCCCCTTTTTGTGGCAAATGTTGCAGGTGGCTCCCTTGAATTTGCAGGTGGTCCTCAGGTGAGATCCACCACAGGATAGGCACAGGGTGATGTGCTTGGGTGGACTGACGCTTTCTTGCTTGGCTCCTACCTGCGGGTGTCTGGCGTGGGCGAGGCGGTGGATGTCGGCTGCATCGCTGGGGTCCTCTTCGATGACCACCTCTTCAGAGTGGACTGAAACTGCACTTTGCTTGGAAACAGGCCCTTGGATTTCGGTGGCTGAGTGTGCTGCCAGCTCTGCTGCCAGGGCTTCCTCGACGGCTTGCGCGAGGTTGAGGTCCTTCTTAGCGAGTAGGCGCCTTTGGAGGTGAAGGTCCTTGACTCCGCAGACTAGCTGGTCGAGGAGCATGTCCTCCAGGTAGGTCCCAAACCCACAATGGAGAGCTGCAGTTCTTAGGGCAGCCATGTACTGGTTGATGGTCTCTTTGTCTGATTGCTTCCTCATTCGGAAGGTGAACCGCCTGGCAATCTGTGAGGGTCTAGGAGAATAGTGGTTAGTAAGGATTTCTAACAGTTCTGTCCAGGGAACGTTTTTTAACTCACGTGGAGCCACGAGTGCTGTGGCAGTATCAAAGACGATGGCTCCACAGTAGATCAGGAAATATGATTTTTTCCGGTGCTCCCCTGCATCAGCCAGCCCTATGGCGTCGATGTAGTGGTTAAAACGATTCTTGTATGACTCCCACTTCTCCTCATCCGGCTTGAACAATGGGAAAGCTGGGTTGGAGTTCATGATGAGAATCTCGTTGGATAATCTGTTGAGAAAATCTCTCTGGGGCAGCAGCAGGAAGGTTTTTGTGCCTAAGGCAGGCTAGTGATTTCAGCTCTGGGGAGGTTTACACAACTCTCTCCCTCTCTCTGGATTAACACGAGGTTAGGCTGCAACGGCCGTTGGCAGCGTTTTGAAATTCGCGCCTGCGTGGGCGTCAGTGACTTTGAAATACAGCACCGCGCTGTACTCTTGGGCGGAAATTCAAATGACAGCCGTTTGAATTTCGCGCCTAAAGAAACGAGCGGCTGCGGCTCGCAGCGCTTCACTTTCCCTGTAGCTTGGCTAACTAGCGGCTACAGACGCTTCTCACTCTCGCTGTTTGCTGACCACTCTCTCTGGCTGCGGATCAGCGTTCACTCTCGTTTGCCTGCTGATCGTTCTCTCTAGCTGCGGATCAGCGTTTGCCCTTATTGCCTGCTGATCGTTCTCTCTGGCTGCGGATCAGCGGCTAGTGATTCAGCGGTTGCATTGTGCCTCTGGTCGCCATCCCATCCTCGTCGCCAGTGTTAAGTTCGGGTAATGAGAGGCTGAACCAGGGCATGGGTGCAACAAATACTTTATTAAAATAATAAAGGACTGAACGTGCTTGCCAAGCCTGGAACTGGCTCGCAGCGATCAGCGACTGGTCGGACCCCGCAGCCTGCTTTTATAGCTGGCTGCTGGGGAGAACCAACCAATGAGAGGGGGCAACCGCCCCCGCAGCGCGAACGGACCTGGGTGGGAACTTCTTTAAGTTCCAGGGACATAACACTGATGGAAATCTAGCCTGCACTAATCCTAAGGCAGAAATAATTCCATAGTAAACAGAAATCATTGCATTATGTTCTCTTAATCAGTGGAAACTTTTAGTAATGAAGATTATAGTGCTTCTGCTTCAAAAGTTTGGACAATACATACTGAATATAGGTAGCTTGGTAAAATGAAACAGATAAGTAGTAGTTTACTCTAGAACAACAAGAGAATATTTGAAAGCCTCTCATGCAAACACCTCTCTAATTTGCTGAAGTATTAGATAGAGGAAGAGGTATAGCACAAACAGATTTTGCAAAATTCCATTATTATAATCAATCTCAATAAAAGTAGTTTTGGCCACCATATGGAGTTGATTTCCTGATCTAGTCTATCCGATGGGACTAACATTTTTTTCACCCTTCTGGCCTTATTTATTGAGCATAAATGTTCATATAGAAGGAATAAAATCTCATCTTCTTAAGTAATCCAAGAAAACTGCTCAACATAGCAGCAAAAGGAGATTGACTTTTGGTCTAGAAGATTTGGATTTAATTATTGGTCTGGTTTATTTATATAACAGGACCAAAACCAAGCTATTATGTTGAGATTAAGAATAAAATAACACCATTTCTATCTTTTCAATAGACTATAATTGTACTGGTTTGGCCATTTACTTTTATTTTAGCTTGGCAATGAAATAACATATGCTGCTTCCCAGGTTCATAGCTTAACATAGCCTGTACTGCCTAGACTGTGTATACAATTCACATCTTTCCTATCTACCAGTCTGTATTGCCTGAAATAACCATCTCATTTCTTGTAACGATACATCATTTTTGTATGTAAGACCTTCAATTTCTGAATTGCTCAGTTCTTTTATATTGGTTTTGTACTTGCAGGAAGATTTTTGAAAAAGTATCATGGAGTAATTCAGCTACGGTCCTATCCAAATTGAAATCTGACATCTTGTGTTTCATTTTGAGAACCAATTTGATATAATGATTAAAGACACTGAGCTAGATATGGAGAGACTGTGTGTTTTAGTTCTGCCTAGGCATGAAAGCCAGCTGGTGGCTCTAAGACCAGTCACTCCCTCTCAACCCCAAGAAAAAGAAAATGATAAAACAGTTCCAAAAATGTCAAAAAAAAAAACACAACTCTTCATAGTCCATAGGTAGTCACCAGAAGTCAAGATTGACTTGAAAGGCAAACAGACAAATAAAGCCTTTTGTTATTGTCTTAGTTTTAATTATTCTTCTTCTGCAAGTGTAACTCAGTCCTCAGCTTCTGTTGTACTTCTAAAAAATAGGAGAATCAATGTCCATATTACAAAACATAATTTTGAGAGAAAAATAAATAGAGCTTATATAGACTACTATCAAACATAATAAAGTAGCAGGGATATAGCAAAATTGATTGCTTTCCCTTCCCATTAAGTCTAATAAGAGAGTGAAAAAGCTTCTATATGGGCAAATGTTAATTGGAAGACACTGAAATTAAGAATGCACAATCCATTGAAATACTTCTTATCACCCAACCAATTTGGTTAATGATTGCCTACTTCAGGGGGAAGCACATTTTGGCATACAAAAGCTGCATTTTTCCTCCCCTGACTGTTGAGATGTAAAAGATGGGGCAGTTAAAATAATGCTATTAGAACAGCCCTAAAATAGTACTATTATCATAGAAGAAATAAGACAATCTCCTCCTCCTCTCCAATTTGTGGGGTTGTGGCAGAGATGAATTTTTAAAAATAGTAACGGGTATGGAAATATGTTTTAGGGGAAATCAAGAGTTGAGAAGCCACAAGCCACAAATTTCCCATTCCTAAGCCACATGAAGCAAATCCTGTGCAAAACGATATGTACAGAATGTCAAAATAAATATTTTCAGTTACAGTATTAGAAAGATTTTTATTTTTATAGTGTTGTGTTGATTGCCATAATGGCAAAAAAAGCACATTTTATATTTTCTACATGATGCTTTATTAATTTGGTCCATATTGGTCATGTAAACAAAAAAGTGCAGATATTCAATAAGAACTAGATTTTGCATGTTCTCCAGCTACCAAGAAAGAAAGGAAAAATAGAAGAAAAAAAAGAACAACAGGAAAGGACCTAAAGATCTACCTGACCCATCTTTTTATCTTCAAGTCCTACTCAGAGCACATTTCTGACCGACTTTTCTTTTCCCTACATGCATTACACTGGTTGGAATAAATATAGTTTACTTTGTTATCCAGATTTAGAGAAGAAAGTTCACATATTTATAATAATAAGTGAAGTAGAGTTGTCATGATTATTCTTTGAAAATGAAAATTCTCTGCTTGAAGGGGTGTTTGATAACATGTCTCATTTTGAAACTTCCCTCTGATTTGTACTAACTGCAAAAGCAGTTCTGAGATCAAGAATAGTAAATTGGGTTGTCCAAAGAAATAGAGCACCTTGGCAGGTGACAGAGGGAGCAGGAATATTGGTACTCTGTTCAAACTTTTTCTCTTATGATTGGGACATAATTTACTTTCTTAAATTATACTTCTGATCCCCAATCTTTATATATATATAGAAGTCAGCATGCAAAATTATGATGTAGGTACATTTTATGATAATCCATCTCCTGTATTTTAGCAAGCTGTAAATAGCAAGTGGGTATCTAAGTGTAGGAGAAGAGGAGAACTGTGGGAGGCTACAGCTCTTCTTTTGAGTCCCATAATACCATCTTCACTTTTAAATTATTCTACATACACAGAAACACTGTTGAATCAGCTGTCTCTCTGACTGGCCTCTGAACATTGTGCCGAGCACTTCTGTGTATGTTGCCTCAGGGCAAATGACTATCTATATATGCATTGCATGGAATAAACATTTTTCACTATAATCTATAATCCAGGGCAGTATAATTTTTGGGTCCTTATGTGTTGGCTGTCAGTGTAGTGTCAATATGTAGAACAGACATAATGAGAATTACAGTAGTCTGGTAGTTTAATAACTGACAAGAAAATCAAGGGAAGAAGGCAGAGCTTCATCTCAGGGACATCACTTTTCCTTTTTGAAAAAGAGAAGAGGCAGGAGTTTGCAGAATAAATCTAAGGTTCCATTCAGTAATGCTCACGACAGTTTAAAGAAGAAGGTGTGTTTGTACATTGATGGCCAAATCTGGCTTCTAGATAACAGCTTTGGTATGCTAGACCACAGTTAAACACTGAGACATATAAGATCATTTAATTTATGATTTATTTGAAATGCTTCAACTAAAGAGGATTCTTATTTAATTCACAAGAGATAGAACAAAAGAGAGAAATTGCACTTTACCTTTTATACTTTTCATAATAAAAAAAAATACAAGAGAATATTTTGATTGGGTAAGAAAAAGTCATCTGTCCAATTACATCCTAAGAATTAAAATATCCAATATTATGTGAGCAGTTGGATTAAAAAGAGCATTATATTCAGAATAAAAGCAAAAAAAAAAAAAATTAGCAAAAGGAAAAACAATGTCAGAATGGGTAAGATATAGTCTCAGAGATTTCCAAGTTTGGGACTGAAAACTTGTTTTGTTCATGGAGGTGCGAGAACAGCTGAAAAGGAAACTTTTTAAAATTTTTATTTATTTATTTTGATTTGTCAATCGCGTACAAGATAATAGGTATAAGTATGTACATAGTTATGAATACATGAAATGGGTACATATAAGAAAAATAAAAGAAACAATAGGACAGGGATAGTAGGCACATTGGTGCGCTTATGCACACCCCCTACAGACCTCTTAGGAAAGGGGTGAGGTCAATAGTACTCAGTCTAAGGTTAAAGTTTTTGAGGTTTGGGGAAGAAACCACAGAGTCAGGTAGAGTATTCCAGACATTGACCACTCTGTTGCTGAAGTCGTATTTCCTGCAATCAAGTTTGGTGTGGTTAACCTTGAGTTTCTATCTATTGTGTGCCCTTGTGTTGTTATGGTTGAAACTGAAGTATTCATTGACAAGTAGGACATTGCAATGTATGATTTTATATACCATGCTTGGATTGGACCGAAGACGGAATAATTCAAGGTTTTCTAGGTCTAGAATTTCAAGTCTGGTGGCTTAAGGTATTGTACAACGAGTGGAGGAGTGGAGAACTCTTCTTGTGAAATATTTCTGGACTTTCTCAACTGTGCTAATATCAGATATGTAATGTGGGTTCCAGCCTGATGAGCTGTATTCGAGTATTGGTCTAGCAAATGTTTTGTATGCTCTAGTTAGTAGTGTGATATTACCAGAGAAAAAAAGCTATGTAGGATTAGATTAACAGCTCTTAATGCCTTTTTGGCATGTAGTTACAGTAGGCTCTAGCACTTAGATTATTTGAGATGAGTACTCCAAGATCCTTGACAGAACTTGGATCATCAACAAGGTCTTGCCTATTCAGCTTGTATTTTATTTTCTGATTTTTTTTTGCCAATATGTAAGACAGAGCATTTATTTGTTGAGATTTGAAGTTGCCATTTGTTTGACCATTCTGATACATAGTCAAGATCTTTTTGAGGGGTAGCCGTATTGTCTGTGGTATTGAACAGCTTTACATACATCATCAGCAAAGAGAATGCAGTTGCTCTTAATATGATCACAGAGGTCATTTATGTGGAGTATGAAGAGAGTTGGTCCTAGAACACTGCCTTGGGGGACACCACTATTGACAAGTACAGAATTTGATAGGACACTCCCAATTTTGACCATTTGTTGTCTGTTTGACAGGGATGCTTTTATCCAGTTATGCAGTTGTCCAGAGATGCCATAAGATTTTAGTTTTAGGAGTAGTTTGTCGTGTCCCACTAAATCAAAGGCTTTACAGAAGTCTATGTAGATTGCATCTATTGTTTTGCCCTGAGCAAGTTGTGTAGTCCATATGTTTTTGCAGTGTAAGAGTTGCAGATTACAGGATAATTTTTTTCTAAAACCAAATTGTTTATTAGAGAGTAGGTAGCTTGTCTCTAAGTGGAAGGTGATGGATTGGTTAATAATTGATTCCATGACTTTACAAGTGACGCAGCATAAGGAGATTGGTCTGTAATTTTCAACTAGGCTGGGGTCTACCTTTTTGAAGATGGGGATGACTGTGGCTTGTGACCATAGTTTTGGCAAGGAGATGGTCCTGAAAGATTTTTCAAAGATTATGGTTAGGGGTTCGGCTATGGCAGTGGATAGCTTTTTAAAGAAGCAGGCACATATTCCATCCGGTCCAATAGATAGAGATGGTTTTAGATTGCGTAGTGCTTTTTCAACAATGTCTTCTGTAAAATCGATATGTATTAGATCATTATAGTTTTCTGTGGTTCAGCTAGGAATAAGGAAACACTGGGCATGATCCATTGCTGTTTACAAATACTGAGCCAAAGAATGTGTTAAAGATATTGGCTTTAATGGTGTCATCGTTGCAGTCTTTACCATTAGGTGCTATCAGGGGTGGGGTGGATCTTGAGTCTTTTAGTTTTTTGTTTACAAAATTGTAAAAAGTGTGGGTAGAATTGGTGCATAGAAGGTTTTCCTCTTGTTTAATGTGATAATTGGTGCATTCAGTCTTTATCTGGTGGCATAAATTTTTCTATCAGTTTTTGAAGTTGGCAACATGACCAGATTTGTTTTTCCGCCAGAGTGATCTCGTTTTGGATTAAAGTTTTCTTATTGTTATGGGTAATCTGTTTTTTGGGGGGGCGGGGAGTTGTTATTGGTACATATAATTTGATGACTCTTTTGACTTCAAGTAAAAATATGTTGTAATGGTCTTCAACAGTATTGCATCCGGTGAATAGGGATTACCAATCAAGAGATGAGAGATCGTTGTCTATAAGATCATAGTTGCCTTTTTTGAATTTATAATTGGGGATTACGTCATTGTGATTATTTTTGTGTGGATGTATGTTGAGACAAAAGTCAATCATATTGTGGTCACTGTTGGAAAAGGGTTCTTTAGTTTGTATTCTGTAAATTTAATTCAAACTATTGCAGAAGATGAGATCGAGGCAGTTGTTAAGTCTAGTATTGTTGGTTACTAGTTGTTCCAGTCCCAGATTTGTTACAGCATTGTGGAATGTTGCATGTATGGGTTCAGTTGTACATTCATTTAGGGTCTAGTTAATATGAGGTAGATTGAAGTCACCCAGTTTATATGAGGTAGATTGAAACTTATATCTACATGGATGCTTTTCTGACAGTCCTGGTTTCTAAAAGGGAGACTTTTCTTGAAGGTTAAGGCTTGTGGCAAATCATTAGCAAAAGCATATCTAAAATGCAAGAAAACCCATGTTCGTTAGTTTCGCGCAACAGCACTTAAAACCATATTACAAGGGTTACAAAGTCCATACTGTATGGTCTTCTGCATGCAACAAAAATCTAAAAATACTTTAGCATTTGCATATGCTCAGGTAATTGTCAATTTTAAATATCACTGGAAGCAGGAACGCACAGGCAAACTGTGTTATATCCAAGCAGATACCAAAGTGCTGCACTAGGATTCTAACAAATGAGCAAAAAATGAATCCACATGTAGTGATACCATTAAAAGTAAAAAGTTGGTTTCCTTCTCCTTTCTCATTAAGATGTATGATTAGTGTCTCATCACTGAAACTGACAATGAGCTAGAATCTTCTTGTTAATTTCAAGCAGGCGGGGCTTCAGATCTAAATTCCAAACAAAAATTAAACTGAACTGCACCAAAGCACTTGCTCATTTCCCTGAATTTGTTTCTATTTCAACATGACAGCTTAATTAAAACCCAGGCAGACAGGATGCAACTTTCTTAGCATGTGACATTTGCTATGATTACACTGCCAGAAAAGAAAGAAGTTAAGCTTCAGATAACTTATTATAGAACTGTAGCTGTGATTGGATGAAGAATTCTTAAACCATTTCTCCACATTCAGATTATGAGGAAAACATTCAGTTGTTCTATTTTCCCTGATGTTTTCAATTGTCCCATTCTCTGAAGCTGTATAATTTCAAAATCTATTTAGTTTTTGGGACTTAGAATTTGAAAACTGACATGTTAATGTTTTAAAATTTGGATTAAAGAACTATGTATAAAAATATTTTTCCAGTCTAGTGTACATTAAGCTTTGTGAGTTGGGATCAGATCTTTGCTCTTAAACAATATAAAATGCAAGTATTTTCATTTTGTATCTTATATGCAGTACACACTATACTTTGCTTTTCTGTTTACAATGGTTTACTGCAGTGCTTCCCAAACCTTGTATAAACAACAAGGACATTTAAATTGAGTTAAAGTGTTTTATCTACATAAGGTTAAAATGACTTTCTGATTAGTGGTTTGGGGTAATGAAGGAAAAAGGTTGGGAAGCACTGGTCTATTAAATACATTTTTGGGCAAATTTTATGGTGCTCAAAGAAAAGAGACAATTTAAATATAGTGAAAGAATTAAAAGCATATAATAACCACTTTAGTACCACCATAATACAATATTGATAATATATTGTATAATGTGTTTCATACTGTTGGGATTATATAAATGCAGTAATAAAATACAAAAGCTAGCTGAAATTCTGAAGTGATTTCTAAGTCCATTCATTTGACAACCAATATTGCTTTTTTTTGCTTTTGTTAGAACTGCTGAGATATTCACTGTCCCTTTGACTGGATACTTACAGTAATTAGGATGGAAATAGATTTGTGCTGTTTTGCACTGCCTAATTTCCATCTTCTTTTTCTCATAACTAAATGACTTTGAATCAAAATGGCTTCAAAAGCATTTTGGCTCTTTTGCTAAATTATTTAATATCTGAACGGAAGCCGGTTCTAATAAGAATGTGGATGACAAGACTTCCATGAATATCTCCTACAGTTTCAGTCTTCACACATTCATATAAAGATCTGAATAGGTGTACAGCCCTTAATCCAAGAATTAACCAGAGTTCTGCACATAGGTGCAAGTTAAATCTCTCTGCATTATAACCTAAACTTGACATTTCCAGGGGTAATTTATTTACAACATTGAGATGGAAAGGTTATAGTGGAGAATATGGTTCAATTTAACATATGAAATAAATATTTATTCCACAAACTGTAATTTACTGATCTGTGGGTGTAGGGAAATCCTCCAGAATCTGATACCTGATACTTGTGGAAGTATCAGAGTATTAGAAAATGCAGGTCTCAAAATTGTCTTGAATATCCACAGAGCTGCCACAACGGGGAAGCACATTTTAAAGGATCTATGTAGTCGACAGACATTATATTTCCACCTCTTGATTCTAAGAACTTTGTCTCAGATATTCAGTCTTTCCCAGTTTGGATAACTTCAAGATGTATGGGTGTCAACTCTCAGAAATCTCAGCAATTATCATAGGAGCTGGGCAATTTTTGAAGTTCATACCTAGGGAACATTTATATAATAGTGTCACTATTTCTTGAATTGTGGTCAATGAATGGCAACAGAGTTTTCATACTTTACATTTAACAGCTTTTTATCACTGGAGTAGGGCCAGTCACATAGATGTAGTTTCCTGGTTTGTCTAAGATCTAATTTTAGATTGAGTATTGCTGAAAAAACATTTGAATCTTCTGTTTCAATAAAGTGCAATAAAGTCTCACAACTTGTCAAGAATTCTTGTTCTTTTTTTTAACTAAAACTCTGGATATCTTTGGCTTCTCCTTCTCTACTTCTTTCTGAAATCTATCCACTTTTCTCTCAGGATTAGTTTCCAGTTCTCATCTAATCGATAGACTTGTCATTTCATGTGAGCTTGGTTTTGAGAGGTGGAGAATTCAAAAAGGCATTGTTTATGAAGATTTTTTTTTTTGGTTGCTTTGTCAGTATCAACCCAGTAGCTCCTATCCTTTCTGACATTTGCATCCTTCTAATTCATCTCCCAAATCTTAGCTTCTTTAAAAAAATGTTTGTGAATAATGAGGCAGTCTACCTAAGTAGACCTGACTAGAAGGTTGAGTAGACTCCCATTTTGTGGCAAAACAAAGCTGGTGGAGATATTTGTATCGATACATTCAGAAATAGTTGTCTTTAATATCGTCTTTCTCTTTGTCCCATTTCTTGCCTACAGAGAATACTACATTAACATTTGGGAGGGGGAATATGTTTTCAGATTTTTGAGGACTTTTGAAAAGTAATCCTTTTCTAACTTACGCAGATAGAGATACAGATATTTTTATTTATTTATTGAATTTTAAAACTATCTCCCTCACAGACGGACTCTGGGTAGTATATAATAAAATATTAAATGATAAAACCAGTATATGACAGATAGGATTTTATATAAGCCAGGATGATTAAACCAATGTTAAAATGAATTAAAAATCAAAGGGAGAACTTCAGGAGGCTAACCAGCCCCATGATTATGTGTTGTCCCCGAGCAAGTCCATAGGCACCATGTTCACATGAATGTATACACTACATTTTATAATTGCTGTTGCTGTTGGAACTTATTGGCTGACATTGCAAAATGGATTATTTTCTCTGGATGTTTAAGGACAGTGTTAACCTCCTATATATCTAAAGTAGCGTATGCTAATGGACAATAAAGAGAGGCGGATTAATTGGACGAGTCATTTCATTAACAGAACTGGGTGAATCACTCAGTAGCAAATGATCTGCCTTATTTCTCCTTTGCTGTAAACAGATTGCACTCACAACTGATATATTCATCACCCCCAAATCGTTCTGTTAAAAGCCTCAGGTTTACTGGTAGCAGATAAAAATCTGGTTCTGGGCAGGAATAACTCTAAGTACTAATATGCTGAAAGATGAATATGTTGAAGAGCAAGCTAGTCTAGAATCCTCAAAATGAAGTATGTAGAATAATAGAAGTGGAGGAGACCTTGAAAGTCTTCTAGTCCAACCTCATGCTCAAGCAAGAGACTATACTATTCCAGGCAAGTGGCTGTCTAGTCTCTTCTTAAATGCTTCAAGTGATGAAATACCCACAACTTCTGAAAGAAAGGCATTCCTCTGGCTAATTGATCTCACTGTTAGGAAGTTTCTGTTTAATTCCAGGTTGCTTCTCTCCTTGATTAGTTTCCGTCCATTGTTTCTTGTCTTGCCTTTCAGTTCTTTGGAAAATAGTTTGATCCCCTCATCTTTGTAGCAGCCTCTCAAATATTGGAACACTGCTATCATGTCACCCCTAGTCCTTCTTTTCTCTTGACTAGCCATACCCAATTCCTGCAACCTTTCTTCATATGTTTTAGCCTCCAGCTCCCTAATCACTTTTGTTCTTTTCTACTCTTTTTCCAGAATCTCAGCGTCTTTTTTATAATGCAGTGACTAAAACTGGATGCAGTATTCTAAGTATGGTCTTACTAAGGCTTTATAAAGCAGTACAATATTTCACATGGTCTTGATTCTATCCCTCTGTTAATGCAAGTTAGGATTGCATTGGCTTTTTTTGGCTGCAGCAGCACACTGCTGGCTCATATTTAAGTGATCATCCACTAGGACTTCAAGATCCTCCTCACAATTACTGCTATTGAGTCAGGTTTCATCTAAGCTTTATCTGTACTTTGGATTTTTCTTGCCTAAGTGTAAAACCGTACTTTTCTCTACATGAATTTCATTTTGTTTGATAGAATCCAGTGTTCAAGCATGTCAACATCCATCTGGATCTTGAGTCTACCTTCTGGTGTATTGGGTATTCCTGCCAGTTCAGCATGGTCTGCAAATTTGATGAGCTCTCCTTCTAGATATCTGCCTTGTGTTAAGTGAGAACATTGTTTCTTTGTATACCAATCTCAGTGTATGACTAATAATGACTCTTCAGGAATTAAGATAGAAATCTTTTCCAATACTATTTAGGAATGCTAGACTTCGAATCTTCTGCACTTTAACTTTAGGAGAAACAGTACTGTATACATACAAATTTATCTATGCAAGTTCTCCAGATCAGTCCTATAGCCTAGTTATAACTTTATGACTTTATATATTATTTCTATTGCAGCTTACAATTAAAACTATTTTATGGAGTATTTAATGTTCAAAATATAGTTATTCTGATAACTATAACTAATATGCTGATTTCAAGCCTGAAGGGGAATCCTAATTTTTGAGGTAACATTATTTCTAGATTTTTTAATAGGATAGGAAACTTTCATACAGTCAAAAGTAAAATGTTTCATGCTCAGATATATCAGGTCAATGATTGTTCCAAGTTCTGTGGAACAGTAGTTGCATGGAGTGACAAGAGTCATATTGTTAAGTCTGGGCGGTGGGTCCCAAGGAGAGACGAGACTCGAAATAGTGACAACAACTCTTTATTAGGAAACCAGATACTGAGACAAGACTCCCAGCCGAGGCAGCTCCTTTTATATAGCTGGCTGCGGCTAGGCAGCCTATGACATGCATTTGACCTTGCCGCGCTTGGTTTTACCCAATCGCGGCGGCCGAATAAGAACCAATCAGAACGCTTAGTTTTGTCCAATCACGGCCCGGCTTTTCCGGACCAATAGGAATGCAGGCCTACAAGCCTGCTAGTATGGAACACCCCTCCCCTCTTGGTTCTGTCCAAGGGGCGGGGTAACGTAGTCACGTAAGTAGGCGGGTCTTCGGACCTGCCTACTTGACTTGCGCGGTTCATAATGTCTCTGGTCATCGTCAGGTTCGGACGGGCTCTGCGTCACTCTCAAGCTGCAAGATGGAACTGCCTGGAAGGGTGAGCCGGTCCTCTGGCGGCGACTCCCGCCTGGTGATTCCGGGTCAGTTGACTTGTTTGCTCTGCTGCTCCCACCTAGGCTCTCTGGGCTGGTGGAGCTTGTCCGGCCGCTGCTATCAGGCAAAGTGCCCGTCTGCCATGACTCCCTTCTGGCTGGTAAGTATTGTTGGTTTTCGTTTAATGTCTGTGGGGGGTGTTCTACTTGTACAGATGTTCGTTCATTTTCTGAACTTGAGGTTCCCCCCCCCCTCTGATTTCTTGGTTAGAGTCTATGACGGGGGAAGCGGCCAGCCTGGATCTTAGCTGGTCAATATGACTTTTCCATGACCTCCCATCGGTGGTCTCGAGCCGGTAGGAGCGGGGGCCTGTGACTTGGGTGATTTTTGCAGGGATCCAAAGTGGGTCCCCTGTAAAGTTTTTGGCAAATACAGTGTCTCCTACCTTGAAGGCGCGGTGCTTGCTGCTGGAACCAAGGGGTTTTTCTGGAGTATAAGCAGGGTGCAGGCAGTCTAGAGGTGACCTGAGTCTTCTGCCCATTAATAGCTCTGCTGGGCTCTTGTTGGTGGTATTTGCTGTGATATGTTGTAGAAGAAGCATCCTGGTGATCTTCTCGTGGATGTTGCCATGTTCCATTTTGTGCAGAGTTTTTTTTGTAAGTTGAAACAGGCGTTCAGCTCTACCATTCACCGCCGGGTGAGCTGGCGATGTCAATGCATGTCGGATGCTGCGGTCTGCCAAGTATTGTTCAAAAGCTAAGGCGGTAAATTGTGGTCCATTGTCAGAAACGATAACATCTGGCAGACCATGTGTTGCAAAAAGTCTATTTAATTTCTTGATGACAGCTTCTGTGGTGGTTGTCTTCATTGTGCTCACCTCGATCCAATTTGAATAAGCGTCAACAGTGATTAAGAAGGTGTGCCCCTTGGTTGGTCCTGTGAAGTCAATATGGATGCGCAACCAAGGGCCTCTGGGTGTTTCCCATTCTAATGGTGGGGCCTTAGGGGGAGCCGAGCGAGTCTCTTTGCATCTGTTACAAGCAGCGACCCAGGCTTCAATTTGCTTGTCCATGCCTGGCCACCAAGCGTAGCTCCTGGCCAGGGCTTTCATGCGCACAATACCAGGGTGCCCATCATGCAGCAAGTCTAAAACTTTTTTCTGTAGTGTCTCTGGTATTACTACCCAGTCTCCCCACAACATGCAACCTTTTTGCGAAAAGAGTTCAGTTTGCCGGTTTTTAAATGGTTTAAAAAGTTCGTTTGGCTCGGTTTCTGGCCATCCCCTCTTCACCCAGCTGAGAACTCGTGCCAAGCGTCTGTCCTTCCTAGTTTCATGGGAGATGTCTTGCGTGGTTACTGGTGGCATGGGGATCATTTTAATTTGCAAGACTGGTAATGTGGGTGCTGGGTCTTCTTGCAAGTCTGGCAAGAGGGAGCGGCTTAAGGCGTCAGCGTGTGAGATTGTCTTGCCAGAGTGATGTATCAATTTGTAATTATAAGTGACAAGAAATTCAGACCATCTTGTCATTCTAGGTGACAAGATGTGTGGAGTGGGTTTGTCACCCGCCAATATGCCAAGTAGGGGCTTATGGTCTGTAATAATGGAAAATGTCCTACCATAAATGTATTCGTGGAATCTCTTTACTGCTGAAACGATGGCGAGGGCTTCTTTGTCCAGCTGGCTATAGTTCCTCTCTGGCTTGGACAATGTTCTGGAAAAGAATAAAATGTGGGCTTCCGTTCCATTTGGTAAAACGTGGCTCAGGATGGCGCCAACCCCGAAAGGCGATGCGTCGCAAGTAACAGTCAGAGGTAGCATTTCATTGTATTGCATGAGGACTGCATCTGAAGTCAAAAGGTTTTTTATCTGGTGAAAAGCATGCTCTTCTCGCCGTCCCCATATCCAGGAAGCCTTTTTATCAAGGAGTCTATGCAGAGGTTCTGCGACAGTCGCTTTCTGGGGTAGAAAAATGTTATAGAAATTAATGAGTCCGAGGAAAGCTTGGAGGTCCATTTTGTTCTTTGGTCTGGGGGTGTTTTTGATGGCTTTCAATTTTTTATCTGTGGGGTGAATTCCTTGTTTGTCAAGGAGGTAGCGAAAAAATTCAACCCTTTCAGTGCATAATTGGCACTTTTCCTTTTTCACCTTGAGGCCAGTGTCTTTGAATTTCTGTAGGACTGCCCTCAGTCATTTTTCCAATTGTTTTTTGGTAGGGGCTGCTACCAGGACATCGTCGAAATAGGACACGACTCCTTTAATTCCCTGCAACAATCTCTCCATTAGACTTTGAAAAATGCCCGGTGCGATGCTGACCCCAAACTGGAGCCGGTTACATTTGAACGCCCCTCTATGTGTCACTATTGTTTGGGCTTTGGCAGTTTCAGCATCGACTGGCAGTTGTTGATAAGCTTGAGCCAGGTCGAGCTTTGCAAAGATCTTGCCACCCCCTAGTGAGTGCAGGAGATGTTGGACTACTGGCACCGGGTAGGCGCTCTGCTGCAATGCGTGGTTGAGGGTGGCCTTGTAGTCACCACAAATTCTAAGGGAGCCATCGGGTTTGATGGGGGTGACAATTGGGGTCTCCCAACGGGCATGATCGATGGGTTCTAACACGCCTTGTGCTATTAGTTTGTCGAATTGTTCGTCTATTTTAGGCTTGAGTGCAAAAGGCACTCGGCATGGCTTGAGACGGATGGGAGCAATGTTAGGGCTGAGATTAAAGGAGATAGGGGACCCCTTGTACTTGCCTAGATGTTCACTGAAGACTTCTTGGAAGTCCTGGATGAGCGTTGTTTCCCAGTTTCCGTCTTCTGTGTGGTTGATGCCTGCCATCTCGATCCCCAACGGTGCGAACCACTGAAACCTGAGTAGGCTGGGTCTGTCTTTATCGATGATTGTGAGTGGTAGGATGGTGGTGTGGTTTCTGAACGAGACTTGAAAATGTCCAGTACCAACGACTGGAATGTGATTACCTTGATAGTCTCTTAATGTTAGCTTCTGGTCGCTAAGTTCTTTGCGGCAGATGTTGGGAATTAGTCTTTTGATGGTCCTCCAGGAGACCATAGAGAGGGAGGAACCGGAGTCTACCTCCATGGTGCAAGGCTGATTCTCGATGTTGACCTCTACACGTATTTTTCGTGCGTCTATTGATGAAGCGTGGCCGATGGTGACTGTTTGGTGCGTTTCTTCTCTTCTGGGTGCCTCGACGAACTTCCTGGGTCAGCTGTCCCAGTTCCATCAGCTGTCATTATGGCAGTCCTGGTTTATGGTGGGGGTGCCATCTCTTCTTCTTGGGTTGTTTCCCAATCGCCGGGGGCTGGAATTTCGTTTGTTACGGCATACTTTGGCAATATACCCTCATTTTTAGCAAAAACGGCAAACAGCGTCCAGGAACTTGCATTCGGAACGTGGATGATTTCCTCCACAGCCGGCACATTGGTAACTCAACTTACGACTGCATCGGTCTCGTCGCTCACGTTCCGACTGAAGTCTGTGAATTTCTTCCTCTTCGCTGTCAGAGGGGGATTTGATGTTGCCATGGTGGGTGGATGCTGCGTGTTTGTCTGCTGCGGTTGCTGTCTCTCTGGTGGGTTGGCAGTCATTTCCGTTCGAACGCCGCATTCGCGCCGTTGACTTATGGGTGGCCTTGGCTGCAGTCACTTTGGCTACGGCGTCGGCGAGGGAGATGTCTCCTTTAGCCATCAGTCTGCTTTGGAGAGTTGGGTCTTTCAGGCCGAGGATGACTCGGTCACGCATGGCCTCATCTAGATTGGCAAATCCGCACAAGCCTCCTAGGTCCCTCAGGTTGGCTATGAACTCTCCAATGCATTCGCTCTCGCGCTGATCCCTCTGGTAAAAGTCATGCCGATGGATGAGAATCGGCACCGCCGGGGCGTAGTGGTTCTGGAGGATGGGAGCTAGGGTATCCCAATCCATGGTCTTGATGTCTGTTGGCTTCGCGAGCACCTTAGCCATTTTAAAAACGGCGGATCCGCAATGTGTTAGAAAAACCGCTCACTTCTTGCTGCTGGTGGCATCCTTCAGGTTGTTTGATTCCAAGAACATTTGGAAATGATCAATGTAGGACTCCCAGTCCTCGCTGGCCGGATTGAATGGTGCGGGTGGCACGGTGCTGCTGGCCATCTTGCAGGTCGTCTATGCGCTCTCTGCCACGTGCTAGTCAGCTCTGTTGTCTCAGTATCCCATCCTCGTCGCCAGTGTTAAGTCTGGGCGGTGGGTCCCAAGGAGAGACGAGACTCGAAATAGTGACAACAGCTCTTTATTAGGAAACCAGATACTGAGACAAGACTCCCAGCCGAGGCAGCTCCTTTTATAGAGCTGGCTGCAGCTAGGCAGCCTATGACATGCATTTGAGCTTGCCGTGCTTGGTTTTACCCAATCAGAATAAGAACCAATTAGAACGCTTAGTTTTGTCCAACCACGGCCCGGCTTTTCTGGACCAATAGGAATGCAGGCCTACAAGCCTGCTAGTATGGAACACATATACTAATAAAATTGTCCTTTGACAATTAATCTTGTGGATGTTTGTTAATATGTAAACTATATCAACAAGAGATTTGGAATGCATATCCCGTATCCCTTGTTCTGAGAATTTAGAACATGCATATAGAAACTTCAACTATAATCAAAACAAAAATAAATTGAAGCATAGTTATAAAGCAAATAGAGGAAATGCAATAACTTCCTTTGTGCAGATCATTCCTTTGACAGAATAAGAACCATTTGGGGGAAATCTCAAAAAGTATTCATTCCTAAACTAGCCAATTTAAAAACTTTAAATTGCCTGCCTATCAGTAAGCATTACATTTGAGAAGTTATTTTGCATATCTAAATAACTGTAATCCCAAGTAACTAAAAAACTAATCTGAGTAACACAAACCATGATTAAACCTTTGAGTCCTTGGCCAGAAATACTGCTTAGTCTATACCAGAAATATAGTCTATATTTCTTAGACATAACATTATTAACATTTCATTTTAATAAGCACTTGGATCAGTGGTGGGATTCAAAAATTTTTACTACTGGTTCTGTGGGTGTGGCTTGGTGGGTGTGGCAGAGGAAGAATACTATAAAATCTCGAGTCAGAGGTGGTATTTGCTGGTTCTCTGAACTACTCAAATTTTCCACTACCGGTTCTCCAAAACTGGTCAGAACCTGCTGAATACTACCTCTGACTTGGATTCATTCTTCTAAAATTAGAGAATAGGCAGGCGCTAAAAATTGCTTCAGAAAGTTCCATACTGTTTTACCACCATTAGATGGAAACTGGGCTAATGAACTAAACTGCACAATTATGTTAAATTGACTAAAGCTGACTGAGCTGCTTATTTTCATAAGAAAGTCAATGGAAATATACAGGCTGTATTTTCATTTATTCTGCAATTGACCTAGTCATTCTTCATATTTCAGTTCTTTGGAAATTGACAATCCTTGGATTTTGAATAGATTCAGTTGATTGAATATGGAAACACATATACCCAAAGGATAGTAAATCCAGTAAGTTAAATCCTGTCATGAAATATACGGCCCCCATGTGTTCCATTATTCATGCTCTGAAATTTGATGCTGTGTTTAGGATTGATGACTTACAGTTACACATCCAGTAAATTCAGAAGATTTAATGTGCTTAGAGAATACCCTAAGCTTCAAAAAATTTTGCAGTCTCCTCATGTAGGATTGAGTAGAGTTAGAGTGAAGTATTTTTTTAAAAAAAAATTTTATCACAGTATCTCTAGATACTTTGAACTATTGGTTTTAAAACAATTCTCAGTTTGATTTTCTGTTCCAAGTAGTCATTAATCAAATCTGCAATATTTCTGGACCATGTAAACCTTTGGAAAATAATCCAGGGATCCAGCAGTATTAAAAAGGGGATTTTTATAGTCATTCAACCAATTATATATTCCTTAGTGAGGCACACATTCCTTTTACTTCTTTTGCTTTCTACCTAGTCCAATGACTAAATTGTTGGGATTCTAGAAATTGTATATTAGCTTGCAAAATAATACTTGGATTAATGTTGCAGACAATAACATGACCATGCTTGAGGTAAGCTGAGCTTTGTGCGCTTTATGCACATTGGACAAAATGTACCTAAAATGATTGGTACTGTTTAATCATTACCAAATAAGGTTGTATTGTGCACAGATACAAATAAGGTTTGTTTGCAACTTTTTTATTATTGAAAAAATATTATATGAAAGTCTTAATTGAAAAAAAGCCATGATACAGTAGTTATACTTTACATATTGGGCCATCTAATGATAACCACGATAAATGGAAGTTTGTGACTTGAAATGTCAGAGTCTGAATGGTGAAGACCATGAATTAGCAAATGGAATGAAAGAAATAGAAATAGAAATGGCAAAAATGTAATGAATCTGTTCTGGTGAAATGGACTTGAAGAATCCATGCAGGAAAATGGAGATATGGCTTTAGTGATGAATGAAAGGGCTAAAATGATTTTCAGAAAGTATAATTGTGCCATCTAGACTGTGGGTGTGTATGAAAGAAAGAAACCATAGAGGTGAGTGGCAGTTATATGGTACACTCCAATGAATGTGCTAATGGAAGAACAAAGGATGGATTTTGTGGGAAATTGTGCAATGTTCTGAATGAATGAAATCTAGGGTAAAACTGTTCTGTTAGGTGACATGAATGAATGGATCAGAATCAGATGAGGGAGTATAGAAAAAATGATTGAGCCATAGAGACTGGTGAATATCACTTTAGAAATGGTTCTTTTTCAAAAAGGTGGTTAGAGTTAGGATATAAATACGCATGATAGATGAGTAAATATAATTCTAAAAGTATTTTGATGATGATGATGATGATGATGATGATGATGATGATGATGATGAAAGATTTTAAATACCTGACAGATTATTTTTTGGTAGAAAGATAAGTGGAAAAATAGGCATATAAAAAGTGTGCTAGCTATACTCTTCCTTTGGTTGCATTGCTACGCTTACCTTTCACCAAACTTGAAAAAGCAAGCTGCAAGAATGGGGAGAATTCCTTCGTCCTCCCTAAAGTAGTTTGCAACCCTACTACTTTATTTTCTCAGTATGCAGAAAGTTATGTAATTGATGATAATAGACATGAGAAAGAAGGTCAGGCCAATAGGCTAATTGCTCCTCCTTCTTATATAATGACAGTTATTGAGTAACATTAGAGGATATTGAATTGGTTTTCTGTAGAATCTAATGTTTGTTTGAAAGATGGAAGATTCTTACTCATTTAAGATTTTTAAACAAAGGGTGCTACACATCCATTAAGATTTCTGTAGCAGTATTAAAAAGAGCTGCACTCAAAGTCCTTGAATAAATCTTATAACTCTAGATTTTTATTTATCAGATATCAGATATTATACATGGGCAGTGAAGCCCACTGAAGCTTTGTTTATTGTAGGAGCATCTCTGTGTAACCTAACTTGTTTAGCTACTAATCATAAAACAGGATTTCTTAAGCTTTTTTCCCAGGTGTTTCATTTCTCAAAAATTTTAATTAAATAATGGGCACTGTAGTTGAATGCATCTGGAGGATCCAAAAGTTGCTTCTGGTTGGATTATTATTTTTGTTGACTTCAACTTTTTTTTTTATAATTTCATCCTTGCAATTTGTCATATGTACAAAAAAAAGGGGATAATCTTGGGATCAAAAAGGGAAGAAATAGCTTTTAAAACAAAACAGACATTTTTTGCATAACCACTGCATAGAATAATAAAAAATATATAGCAGTGAACCACTAGATTAAATAGCCACAACCTTTGAATCAACACATCAGAAACTTGCTACTTAAAATTCCAACCATTAAACAATTTAATACTTTTGGGATCATTCTAGGAAGCATTTCCCACCCATGGAAATTTTAGGACATTTTTAAGATAGATTTCTCTTTTGTCCCAATCAAAAGAGCGCCAACATTGCAGATGTAGGAAAGTTATGATCTCCTATCAATTATGTTCAAAATAAAATTATATTCAGATGACAATAATGATGTCCAAAACTGCAAGTAGCGTTTTTTCATATTTGAGAAAATATCTTAATGTCTCTTGCTGATTTTATTCTTGGCCTCCTGCATCCGTTATATTGAGATTGTTCTGAGTTTTTTATATTGTCCTGTCCAATTCAAATCAGTACACTTTATAAAAGTTCTTATTCTAAACCAAAAAAGATTTATCACAGCCTTATGGAAATTTTGTTGAAAACTTGTGAAAATATAGGGCTTGGTACTAGAGACAGGAAAAAAGCTGGTGAAAAGGGGTATCTTTAATCATTTGTAAGATTATAATTTTTTTTTTTTTGAGCCAAATCCTTAAATATTTTCCTAAAATTGATTTCTGTTCTCTGAATTTTTTATACTCCATTTTAGGAAACAAAATCCATCCAATCTTTATATAATAAAAATGAGAAATGAATAATTCTATTGGCTTTAAGACAGATATCATTCTTTCCATTGTTCGACTAAATTTTGTTAGATGGTTAAAATATTTGCAAATTAATATTTCAGCAGTTGGGCTGGTTAAAAGTATATTTATGCATGATATTATTTCCAATTATTTTTTCTGGAGCCCATCCAAATCTATTGGATTACAGTGACAGGTGTATTCAGGGGTGGGATTCCACTGGTATAACAACCAGTTCAGTGATCGCACGCTTTGTCTTTCTGATTGCTAATTTTATACATACATAGGTATATAAAATATAAGTACATTTTTGGTTGAACATTTTTCTCTGTAATTGTTGTTATGGGTGACAAAGTTAAACAATCAGTATAGCCTCCTCTCCCCTCTCTGCCATTTCTTCTCCTTTTCATTCTCTGTATCCTCCTTTCCTGTTCTTATATTTGATAACCTTAATCGAGCACATTTTGAAACAAACAGTCAAGGGCAGTCTGATTCTCATGATAACCTTTATGAAACTGCTAGGGTCAGATCTCAGGCTAATCAGAACAACTAGCCCCATAACTTTACAGCTGTGACTACCACTATAGTGAGAGATATGAAACCTTAGTGGATCCAAACTCCAGGGAAGGTAATGCTTGTGTCATGCCTGTGACGTTATTGTAAAAAAAATATAACTTTCTACACAGTATCATGTAGGAGATGAGCCGATTGAGCCTGTGGGTGGGGTCAAAGGCATCATCAGTTTGCAAGTCCAGCCCCCTATGAATTCTTTTTTTAACAATTTTTTTTATTTTTAACAACAAACATACACAAACACAAAAACACAACAACAAATAATTATTTCAGTTGTACAGTGTATCGGTTGATACATATTTCTTGTGCACAATATCAATAGTCTTTCCCCCTTAAATTTAAATTTATATTATACTAATTAAATTTCCATGTCACATTATATTATTATTATTTCATCATTAGACTTTAATTGCAAATTCACATTATTCTTTTCGAGCAAACTTCAATTTTTACAAGTTCTAATTCATATTATAATACCTTCTAGAATAATCAATTATAACATATCATTACTATTGCATTATATTTACTGTTGTATTATATTTATATTATATTTCATTTTCCTGTTTTTCTATCTAACCGTTGATAAAACAAATCCCATATTTTATAATATTCTTTTTCTTCTTGCTCTCTAATTGCCAGTGTAAATCTACTCATCTCCTCACATTCCATTATTTTCTTTATCATCTCCTCTTTTATCGGAATTTTTTCATTTTTCCAGTTTTTGGCAAATACAATTCTAGCTGCTGTTAAAAAACTAATCAAATATATCAATTCTCTACTGTATACTTCAGGTAAGATACTCAATAAAAATATCTCTGATTTCAAGTCTATATTCTGTTTTGTCATTTTTTCCAGCCATGTATGAATTTTAGTCCAGTATCTTTTGGCTTCCACATACGTCCACTACATATGGTAATATGATCCAGGTATCTGATGACATTTCCAACATTTTACCAATTTATCCTTGAACATCCTTGCTATTCTTGCTGGGGGTAAATGCCACCTGTAAAACATCTTATACAAATTCTCTTTATATGCTGCCGACATTGTTGATTTATAATTTTGAGATCATAATTTCTGCCATTTTTCGAAATCTATTCCACCACCAAAATACCAAAGCTATTTGCTTTTCTGGATGTGTTTCATAGTATCCAATGTATTCAAAATTATTCTCATATTATCTTTAATTTGCCTCGAGCAGAAATCCATTTTGATCAGTGTTTATAAAATTATTCAATTATCTTTTAAGTCTTTCTGCCATTATTGAGGCAAAAGTTTTGTAATCTGCATTTAGCAGGGATACAGGTCTGTTGTGATTGGAAGGTCCAATCCTGTTAGGAACTTTGAATCTGATGACTGTTAGATCGTGGATTGACGTCAGAACCAGGAAACGTTACTCCCTTTAGTTTGATTTGAT
>NW_020769585.1:224768-245401 GCF_900518735.1 Pseudonaja textilis
CCTCATTTTTATTATCCTGTACCATCTGCCAGATGGTAATAGTTAAAAAAAAAGGATGTGATGTATTTTTGAGAATGTTTTGAACTTTCTTAAGGCAGTGGGAACTATAAAGCTCTTCCAAAGAGGAAAGAGGATAACCAATGATCCTCTGGGCAATGATGTTAAACTTCTGGAGCAAGGGTGGGTTTCTACTAGTTCTGTCCACCTCTGTAGAACCAGTAGCTCCGAAGAGCAGCAGACATAGAACCAGTTCTATGTCTGCTGATGTTTTTGCCCACCCACCCACCTGGGCTCTTACCTGATCTTTATTTTCTGATTTTTCAACTTCAGCTGCCGAATGAGGCCCAGCTGCACTTAAAAAAAAACAAGAAAAGAGGGCTGTTTCAAAGGCTGCTTCTCAGCAGGCAGCGTGTTAATGACGATTAACAGGTGTGCGGCTCACAGCGGGCGGGGAAGCTCGAAAATCCCGAACCGGTAGTTAATCCTGTCGTGTCCCGCCTCTGTTCTGGGGTGCTGTCCTATCTGCCACTGTACAATTGGCAAACCATACATAGGTGCAGTAAGTTAAAATACTCTCTATGGTGCAGCAGTATAAAATGATATAAAATATAAAACTCCTTTCCACAAATAAAACGTGGGAGTTTTCTCCTTACAGGTAAAACAAGCTCATTAAAATTACAAGTTATGGTAGCTTTTTCTTTTAAAGTAAATGTTAGAAACTTCAAGCTGATGTGGTTTAGCTAACTCATATAAATTAAAATCAGTTTTAATATCCCTTTTCACTCTTACGGATAATGTGAATCTTTCTTATTCTGCTACCCAAGGCTTGTGAATTTGAGGAATCTGCTGTTTTTAGCGCTGCACTTTTCTGGACAGAGAGCTCTGATGTCATTTCTGTGATCTGTTGACTCCATCTCCCACTTAAGAGTCCCTTCTCTGACTGCTCCGACCATTATTGATATATGGATGAGACAAGAGAACCTGAACTGATGGAATGCTATTACAAAGCAGGTCTAAGGAGAGGGGATATATGAAGTGTATTAGGGAACTATGGATGGACAGAAGACCTACATCCACACTAACTAAGAAACAGATGATTGCCCAATATTTCAACATAGTGAGAGGAAGCTGCTCTCATAACTGGAGATAGACCAAGTATATATTACATCCCATACTAAGGAAGACCCAGAAGAACAACTAGATGTGCAACCAACACCTTAAGATAGGCCTGTCAAACTAGCAACCCGCAGGCTGGATGCATAACATGCAAGCCATGCCCATCCCAGCCCTGTGAAGGCAAAAAACATCACAATATGTCATGATATATCATGCGATGTGATTTAGTTTGATGCCTGTGCCTTAAGCTGTAACATCATTACCATCCTCTCCATTACAAAGTACAGCTGTTTATATGAGCCATAGATCATACAATTAACCCTTGAGACTGATTACCAAGTCTTAGCAGAGAAGTACCATCAGACAAATGCCAATACAGCCCCCCCTCACAACAATCCCTAGATCCCTTCTGGAAAATAAGGTTAGAGTTTAAAGGCAAGACATGCTGGTTAGTCAACTGGTGTAATTACAGAGAGGTGCAAAAGACTAGAAACTGCAGAAACTGACATATGGGAAGAAGAGAAGACACATAACACCAGTATAAAGTAATTGCATAATACCAGTTGCAAAGTGGTTGCAGAGAGAGACCACAGCAATATCCCAGGACAGAAACCAGTCATCATCAAAGTAGCAGACATATAACAATGGGCTTAGAAGAAAAAAAGCTGGATAGGATCCAGCCCAGATATGATCCACATCTATTGGCTAAAGAAACTTAACCGTAGTTCATGAATGCTTAACAGAAACAGGTGAACCAGCTGCTAGCAGTAGGTTTCCACCCAATCTGCTTATTCCAAGGAAATACAGTGCTGATCATAAAATACCCCCACAAGGGAAAAGCACCAGACATTCTGAATGGCACTATCAAATAGTTGATATGGTGAACAGGAACACGCGTGCAGAATATGGCTAGCTAGACCTTCCTAAGTCTACCGGGAGATCCCATATAGGTTTGTGGAAAATAAGAGGGCTAAGATCCTTTGATATTTTTCGATCCAGGTAAATAGCCAGATACTGGTCAATCAACATTGTGATGGTAGACAAAGACCAGAAGTTAGCAGCGGTGATAGATGTAGAAGTGTCAAGTGATAGCAACATCAGGAAGGAGTATAAAAAACTGGATTAGTGCAAAGGAACTGGAAAGAATGTAGAAAGTAAAGGCCAAAGTTGAAGCAGCACAATAAGAGCAGGGCACTAACTCCTAAGCTTGGAGAGGAACTTCAAAAGATCTCAGGAGCAACATCAGAGCTTTCTCTGCAGAAAAGTGGAGTGCTAGAAACAGCTAGGATCCTGTGCAGAATCCTCAAATTTACAGTTTTCTGGTAGAAGATCCCATACTGAGGAAGATGCAGACTATCCATAAGGGTGAGAGGAAAAATTTATATATACCGGTAGGTAATCCTCTATTTACAACCAATTGTTTAGTGACTGTTCAAATTTACAGGAGCAACAAAAAGGCTTTTCACACTTACGACTGTTACAGCATCCACATAGTCACATGATCAAAATTCAGATGCTTGGTATCTGATTCATATTTATGATGGTTGCTGTGCCTCAGGGTTATTTGATCATCTTTTGAGATCTTCTGACAAAGAGAATCCAGAGTCACTAAACAATCGTGTTAATTTAACAATTGCAGTGATTCACTTAACAACTGTGGCAAGAAAGGTCATAACATCCACCTCACTTAGTAACAGAAATTTTGGACTCAGTTGCGGTTGTAAGTTGAAGTTGATCAGAATTCATTTTCAGCATTTAAATAAACCTGTTCACATGTTTATAAGTAGTTTAATAAATTGTGAATATCTTAATATATCCAAGAATATCTAGTACTAGATTATTTTTAAGTAAGGTTAACAGGTTCTTTTCTTTTCAAATGTGTATTTCTTATTTATGTAAAACAGTTTTGTGTTAGTTCCACGTTACTTGTTTCCATTTTAATATTTTTGAGAAAAATATTAACTATAAATATTAACTATAACTAAATATAGTTATAAATATTAACTATATTTATTACTTTATAAATAAGGTAACTATAAATCTCTTACAATTATTGAAAGTTCGTTATATAATAAATAATACACTGCTAATTTCATTTTTTTTATTTCCACAGTTTATAAGTGTTTGTATGTGTGTGTCTCAATCAAACTGGTTTTTCACGGTGATATATTTTTTCACTGGTATTTGGGATAATTTTCTTTCTGTTTTAGTCCTGGGAGTTATAATAGCGCATATTGGGGAAGGCTGTTCTATGAATGAACAGACTCATGAAATAACACATGATCATATTCTTAGGATGTATCCTTTATTCAAACCAGACTTTGGAGAAATTATTGTTTTTTGGTAAACCAAACTTAATATTTTGGCAGAGTTTGTAAGGTTCCCCAGTTGTTTATCACATTTATAGGGCTATTGGCAGTGTTGTTGGTTAGGCAGCTACTGATTATATAAGTCACAATATGTGAGTTTGGTGATTATATAAATTTGTTTAATAAATAAATTATATAAGAAGAAGAGGATTTATGGGAATTTTTGCTTGGTCAAATGTGGGAAGATTCCAGCAACTTTATTTATTCCATAATGTCCAATGAAGCTGATACGGTAAGCCACAGAACGCAAAGAAAGGTCAGGAACAAATAACACTGAGAAATATTCATGTTCTGTTTTGCTTTCTATAGTCTAGCTCCTGGGTATTTGAATTGTGAATTTTCTGCAAACACAACTTAAAACAAAAACTGGTACTTGTGTACATAAAAAAGCCATGGCAAAATTGCATTACTTTTCTTAAGAAAAAATACCTTAATATTTCTATATAAAAAAATTCATCTGCCCTTAAAGTAGAATTTGCTTATGTAGCTAGCTTCTAGCAGATCCATGGCTGAGCCATGATTTGAATCAAAGAATAATCTATATGATTTTCAGTCTCTATTCACTAATCTGCTGACTGAAATTCATTACAGGCCCTACCAACATTTCATAAATTCTTATTGAAAGGACATGGAAGGATTACATTCCAGGTATACATATCTAAACAATCTTAAAAATATAGTCATCATTTTGGGCTGTCTTATGTGATTATATGTGGATTATGCATTGAATACATAATGTATTTAGAAAACTGCTATTGGATTGAATATAGTATTAAAAGTAGTATTAAAACTACTACTATACTACTGAATATAGTTGCTAAACTGATTCTAGACATCTAGTACTGAAATAATTTTTATTTAGCATGTAATTCTATAAATGCATAACCATATAGTCTTCTATTATTTGCTTTCCTGACTCATGATTTTATTTATTACTTGCTCATGGGCATCTCCCTCTCTCTCTCTATCCCTATCTTTCCATCTCTATCTCACATATCACATTTACAGAGAGCCCCCAGGACTGAATTCTTACATTCCCCCCCCCCCCCCATTTCTTCTCCTCCTTGGTATGCAGGCTGTAGACCAAAGTCACTAGTTCTGACTCTGCTACCAGAAATTTTTTTTTATTTTGTTAGATGTCCCCAAATCATGCCTGAGCTATGACCTTGTTTCCTCCTGAGACTAGCTTCTTTGTTTTATCTTATTCAAGTCCACTGACCTGTCATGCCCCTGTCAGAATCTGATTCTGAGTAGGAAGCTGAGCAGCTGACAGGGAGTGGGAGTTCCATTGGCTGTGGAAGAAACTGGGAAGGGTGAAGTCTGGCTAGGCAGAGCAGGGGAGAGGTAGAGCAAGGTAGAGGGAATTCAGAGGAAGACTCAGGGCCACCCCCTCTTCATCATAGGGAGGAATGGAGAAGGGAACAATGTGAGTTGCATGGCTTATGGGGGAGGAAAGGGCCCTGATTCCCTTCATTAGCTGCAGCTGGGAACACAATGTTTAAAAAGGGAAGCTACACTCAGCAAAGTTGTTGGAAGCAAATCGTGAATTATCTGTTATTGTCGAGACTTATCTGGGTTCCTGGTGTCTTTCCAACTGTGTGTGTTTTGTTGGCCTTTCAATTGTTGGCTTTGCAATTCCTTATCCTGTCCTGTCAAATTAATTGATGTAGCGTGTGTGGATTTTTATTTACAGTTTATATGTACTTTGTTTTCAGACTGAATTTCCTCCATTTAAAGATTGTTCTTGGGAGACTTTTTTCTCCAGCTGAAGGTAATCTGGACATTGGGGGCAAAGTTGGAGGTATTAAAAGGGCTCTTCTTGCTTATTTGACTGTGTTGCCTTTGTGCCATGCCCCAGGTCATGACAGACCACTTGCAATTTCTTATTCAATCACTAACCCTGGCTGCAGACACTTTCACATTCTTGGTATTTCTTCTGCCTTCAGTAAAACACAAAATAATATTCACATTTCTCCTCTGCTGAAGAATCTTCAAGCTAGAAAATGATTAGGTATTATAGCTGGCATTTTCATCTTAACATCCTAAAGAAAAGTTACCTGGACAGGGAAAGGCACAGAACTACAATAATTCCTTTTTACTCATTCATGACCACAATTTAACTCCATGTTAGTATGCCCTTCATAACTTTTGACATTGTTATTTATTATTTATGTAGTCTGAGTCATGTGTCTATTCTATGTAAGAAAATAAAAGTATTCTTTTAAAAAACTGCATCTGAAGTGGTCTCTAAATTCTTTGACCATTCAGACCTGGATTATTTCACTGTGTATAATGGGAAAAATGAAAGTTCTTCCTCCCTATATAAAACTTCTTCACAGTAATGGAAATCAGGATTTAAACAACATTACATTGAACAACTTCTCTGATATACACGTTAGTTACAATTAGAGTGTCTATTCTCTATGTGTATCTTTATGGAAATTTAAAAACAGTAGTCAAATAGTAAAGTTCATAATTCAGCTGTTGAATTATTTGTACAAACCTCGTCATAGCAGTTTATCTACCGTAGCTGACTGAAACAAGGATAACACTTAACACTTTAGTCAACAGTGATAAAGATGTGTGGGGTGAAATGAGCCACACTATTTTTCTTCAGAAACCTATATCTGCTAAACTACATTTACTGCCAACCCCAAATGCAGTACTTATGAAGCAGAGGTAGTATTCAGCAGGTTCTGATCAGTTCTGGACAGGGGTGGGATTCTACAGGTTCACACCTATTCTCTAGAACCGGTTGTTAACATTCTAAACAGTTAAGAGAACCAGTTGTTAGAAGAAATTACTGGCCTAATCCTGTAAGGAAGGCAGGAAGGAAACATTCTGGTGTTGCTTACAGAAACTGCCTCTCCGTTAACCCTTATTACATTCTTGGCAGGACTAGACTTCCTGTCTCTGGAACTTCTCTGGAGTTTTTTCTCTCTCTTCTTTTCTGGTACTTTGCTTGTGTGGAGTGACCATTCAAAGTTACAATGGCACTGAAAAAAGTGACGTGACCATTTTTCACACTTACAACTGTTGCAGCATCCCTGAGAGGCCAGACGAGGAGATGCATGCCTCGATGTGAGTGATATTGAGTTGACCATGTCCACCCAGTCACATGACCATCAAGCCATGCCCACCAACTAAGCCACACCCACAGAACTGGTTGTTAAAAATTTGAATCCCACCCCTGGTTCTGGAAAACTCTAAAATTTTGGTAGCAGAAATTTTGAGGAATTCGGAGAACCGCCAATACCATCTCTGACTGGAGATTTTACAGTATCCTTCCCATGCCACGTCCACCAAGCCACACCCACAGAACTGGTAGTAAAAAAATTTGAACCCCACCACTGTTATGAAGATATAAAATATATGTGATTTGAAAATTGTATGTTTTTAAAATTTTGTCAATTTGCTATGTAAGGGATAGAGTAGCTCCTTTTTCTTAGCTCTGTGCCTCAAAACCAAAAGAAATGATAACCATAAACTCTTGATTGTTAGTCATTCTCAACCATTTACTTCTGAGAATCTTCAGCTCTTCCTTACTTTCTATTCTATGCTATTCCATTCCATTTCATTCCAATTCCATGTTGATTGAATTTTTTATTTTATTTTATTTTCATGTGTATGCCAGCCTTTAAGAACTTTGTTTCAGCTATTCCACACTGCTGATGAAGTGAGCACCTCGCAAAAGCTTTTGCCTTACAAGTAAATGTGTTGATCTTCCTGGGTTTTGGCAGTCTGGACCAAGTTTTCTTTCTTGGCTTACAGCATATTACAATCAGAATTCTGAATACCTAAAATATATTCTACAATTCAATAATGCAAACACATGACATTAAAATAGCAACACAAATAAAGTTGGGTACACAAGTATATTTGAAAGCTTTCAGATGCAGTATTACAGGACTAATTAATTATGTTTTATGACATGAACATGATATTCCCTTCCTATTCCATGTAGATAATATTTATTGATGAAGAAAAGGTTTCTGGCGGCTGCAAGACAGTTTAGAGGGACAAAGAAGAGAGAGGCAAAAACCCCTGTCACATCTACCAACCAGATCTGCCTTTACCACCTTCTTCCTAATGGCAGAGGCAAGTTGGAACTGGTACTTTTTGTTGCTCGTATTTGGATGATTTCTTGAGAAGCCAGACTGTAGCTTTCTTCACCAGTTTGCTACTCATCTTACACAGCTATTCATTTTTGTGTCTGGCATGCGTGAGAGCAATCATGTAATCCTAGAAAGTTAAATTAAAATGAGCCATTTGAAACACTGAGCCTGATCTCCTAGTCACCTGACTGTCTAGGCCGGGGTCCCCAAACTTGGCAACTTAAGAGTGCTGGCTGGAGAATTCTGGGACTTGAAGTCCACAAGTATTTAAGTTGCCAAGTCTAGATCTCTGGTCTAGACTTTGCCTGAGCATATCTAGCAAGGAGAGTCCGACATTTTCTGGATAAAAGCCTTCACTTCAACTATCAAATTTGTCTACTCCTAGAAAATTTATTTTTCTCACATTTGATTAGAACTTCTCTGTTTGTAATTTGAATCTGGTCTTTTGCTTTGGAATGATAAAAAAATCTATCTCCTTTGTGACAAACCCTTAGGATATTTGAAGAATACTATTATATAGCCTTCTTACTCAATCTTACTTCAACCTTTGGCTGAACATTTCTACTTCTTCAATTTCTTTTTATAAGATTTAATTACTAGTTCCCTGATTGTCCATGCTGCACTTATCCATTTGTGCATCCACATTAAACTGTTGAGTCATATTCAATGTATAAATAACTAAAATTTTAAGATATCTTTTGTATATACTATTGCTATGACAAATATTCCCCTTTCTGTAATTCTCTCCCTCTCTCTCCGTCTCTCCCTCCCTTATCTATCTATCTATCTATCTATCTATCTATCTATCTATCTATCTATCTATCGGAACTCCTTTTGACTTTGTTATTCTGGTATTTCTGAGTGGAGTTTTCACATCACAAAGAGTTGACAGTGGAAATTTCAACCATTCATTCACTTTCAGCATATTGCAACACCTTGACGTTTATGTGTATCAGGTTAAGTGCATTTATGGAATATATTAGCTAGTTTTATTCAAACTTCCCATCACAAGATGAACAAGTAGCTTTAGAAGATTTATACAAAAAAGCCAGATTGAAGGTAATAGTAATAAAGTAAGCGCAAGCTTACTTGTGAAATGGGGAAATGGCAGAAAGGTTGTTTTTTCTAATCCTACTACAAGTTTGGTCAACCATATTATGAAATAAAAACATCAGATATGACAAAAACCAGCCAACCATTAACATTATCAAAACTATTTAAAATAAAGATTTACCTTCAGTATAGTTAACAAAAAGCTTAACCCTAAGAGTATTGTGCCTTAGATGTTAATTAATATTTATGTTATTATACCTACCATTATATTTACAAACTAAATCTTGAGAACATGAAAACAACCTTCCACATTTTGTTCAGTGATGCTTTAAATCATGCAATTAAGTACTTTACAAAAATTTACCAAACTTAATCACAAATATTTAGAAGCCTCTTTTTTTTTTTGGTGGAATATACTCCCTTCCTCCTGGGAATCCGGATTATATTCCACCATACATTTTGAGGTTTTGTACTTAATATATAAAGAAAAAAAGCCACATAGCATTGGAGAAACTTATGAAAGTTACAAAGAACTACTGTTTTATGAGCCACTAAAGGAAAGATTTCCACAGAAGATATATTTTCAACATTAAATACCTTCCTAAGTTAAAACAATGTTTTATGGAAAAACTGTACAAGTTGATGGAATAGCAGCTTCGACTGGAAGGGGGGGGAGAAATCCAAGGAAAGGTTACAGAGATAACATTTTATGTAAAATTCATTTACTGCATCATTCATAAGCAAGCTACTACATCAAAGAACTTGGAGTCCAAAGTGCATGGAATGCTGCAGAATATCATCCGTGTGTTTATTTTTATAAAAAGATGTCTAAAACAGTAGAATTTTTATTATGGGAAGATGGGGTATGGTCACAATATAGTTTTGTATTATACAGAGGTTCTCTGCTTAAAAGAGTTATGGAACTAAATTATGAGTTTTTGCATCTTTCCTTTTACAAAAAGACACGTGTTTGCAATACCATCATTTCAGACACTCTTCTAAGTAAATTAAACCAACTAGCGGTACCTGAACACACTTGTAAGTGGATCATAAGCTTCCTAACGGACAAGAAGCAGCAGGTGAAGCTAGGCAGAATCACATCTGATACCTGTACAATCAGCACAGCCCCCCCGCCCGCCCCCCCCGGCTGTGTGCTATCTCCACTTTTCTTCTCCCTATATACCAATGACTTCATCTCAAATGATCCGTCTGTTAAAATACTGAAGTTTGCTGATGACACAACAGTGATTGGTCTCATTCAAGACAATGATGAATCTGCATACAGACAGGAAGTTATACAACTTGCCTTGTGGTATAACTGGAGCAATTTGGAACTGAACACACTCAAAACTGTAGAAATGGTGGTAAACTTTAGAAGAAACCCTCCCATACTACCACCTCTTACAATACTAGACAACACAGTATCAACGGTAGAGACCTTCAAATTTCTGGGTTCTACTATATCACATAACTTAAAATGGACACCTAACATCAAAAACGTCATCTAAAAAGCACAACAAAGAATGTTCTTTCTGTGCCAACTCAGAAAGCTCAAACTGCCCAAGGAGCTGCTGATACAGTTCTACAGAGGAATTATTGAGTCTATCATCTGCACCTCTATAACTGTCTGGTTTGGTTCTGCATCCCAACAGGACAGACACAGATTTCAGAGAGTAATTAGGACTGCAGAAAAAACAATTACTACCCACCTGCCTTCAATCGAGGACCTGTATACTGCACGAGTCAAAAAGAGGGCTGTGAAAATATATATAGACCCCTCACATCCCGGACATAAACTGTTTCAACTCCTTCCCTCAAAACGACGCTATAGAGCACTGCACACCAGAACAACTAGACACAAGAACAGTTTTTTCCCAAAAGCCATCACTCTGCTAAACAAATAATTCCCTCAACACTGTTCAACCATTTACAAAGTGTGCACCACTATTACTGTTAATTTTTTCATCATTCCTTATCGCCCATCCCCTCCCACTTGTGACTGTAGGACTGTAACTTTGTTGCTTGTATCCTTACGATTTATATTGACTGTTTCCTAGTATGATTTGATTGTTGATTGTACCTTATGACTATCATTAAGTGTTGTACGTTATGATTCTTGATTCTTAACGAATGTATCTTTTCTTTATGTATACTGAAAGTATTTACACCAAGACAAATTCCTTGTGTGTCTAATCACACTTGGCCAATAAAGTATTCTATTCTATTCTATTCTATTCTATTCTATTCTATTCTATTCTATTGTGTTCTGTTCTGTTCTGTTCTATTCTATTTGCTGATCTTTTCAGTGAAATCAAAAGGCTATCAGTAATATGTTAACTAGAAGATTTTTTTTTACAAAAAATAAGCACATCATTTGTATCTTCAAAGAAAATGTGATGTTTTAGCAGTGAGTAAGTGTAAATTAAATATATGTGCGTGTGTGTGTGTGTGTGTGTGTGTGTGTGTGTGTGTGTATTGTGACTCTGAGACTTGAACCTGGACAGTCAGCAGATGTAGGCTCGAGTGATGAAGAAGATCTGGCATTGAGATTCGAGCCTGCATTATTAAGTGACTTCGAGGGGAGTCAGGAAGAGGGGGAGGAGTTGGCTCTGAGAGATGAGCCTGCTTTACTGGAGGTTTCGGGGTCCTCTCCCTCCCCTGAATCTGATTACACCTCAGCTGTTAACAGACAATCAGGAGAACGTGCCAGAAGTTTCAAGCGATGACGACACTGACGGATGTTGGCTTGATGCTAGGACTAGAAGAAGATTGAAATGTCAATCACAATTTGAAAAGAAGTGTCAAGCCAGTGATTAATTAGTGAGACTGACACGCTCCCTCAGGGGATATAAGGAAGCGTACTAGCTCGTAATCCTTGTTGGAAGCAAAGTGTATTTTGGTGTGAAAGAATGGCGTATGGCTGCGGCGTCGTGATTTATGGACAGTTCAGACTTGCCAGACAGATTCCAGGAAGACTGCCAAGGACTGTGAAAACAGAAGCAGTTAACTCTTTTGGGTCTGGTTTTGTTTGCTTGAATATTTGAACTTTGGAACTTTGGATTCTCACCTGTGGATACAGGTGAGACAGAACATACATACATACATACATACATACATACATACATATATGGAATGAGAATTTTGAAAATGGATGTTGGGATATGTTAAAATGTTACTTTGAATCAATATGTAATTTTGAACCTCAAAACAATCTGGGTGTGTTATCTATAAAAATCCTCATATCTGCACATTTAATAACCGAAAGCAAAATTTTGTGTTTGAACCTTTGTTATATATTTTAAAAGAATATAAGAAATAGTGCTAATAAAAAAATTAAATTGTTACAAAAGTATTAGTGGACGAGCAAAGTATCTGAAATATACAATTAATATATTCTAATACATAGTATTACTTCATATTTATTTTCTAATAAAATCCACATGTTCCGTTAACCTTTAAGTTAAAAATGTTTGGCTAAGATAGTTGAATACATTAAAAGAAAATAATGCATTAAATCAAAACTACATCTTATACATCAAGTTAAAATATAAAACCCAATCTCATTTATGTTGTAGTCCAAGAATGATTTCTAATTAACTTATATTCTAGGTAAGATTTACCTTTTAAGTAAAAATGTTTCTAGGTATAAAAGCATACCCCCCCCCCGTTTAATTAGCCATTAAAAAAAAAAGAAAATTAAAAGTCTTTTTTTAAATCTATAATATCCTTGCATCTGTTAACGCATAAATGCCAGTTCAGTATATTTTGAAGGGAAATATGGTTATTAGCCTTTCAACATAGTGCAGGCAAGAAGCACATCTACTATTTTTACTGTAAATAAATTCACAATAACAAAATCTTTCAAATCTGGAAATAATTATCCTCTCCTTTTTACTTTCCAGAAAACTTGGGAGGATCCGGAGGTGGTATTCAGCAGGTTCTGGCCAGTTCTGGAGAACTGGTAGTGGAAATTTTGAGTAGTTCAGAAAACCGGCATATACCACCTCTGACGGAAGATTATTTATTTTAAATATGGTTTTACATTCTGTAAGCCGCCTCGAGTCACCATGGGCGAATAGGTGGCAATATAAATTCAATAAATAAAGAGAGAGAGAGAGAGAGAGATAAATGTGTAAATTGCCTCTATCAATTTAATAGTGTTAATGTAACTGCACCTGTGGAGATTTGGAAATATACCACAATTTTATTTGGATTTATTCTTCTAGCTCTGTCTTAGATACAGATAATCAGAGTTGGGAGGGATCTTGTAGGTCATCTAGTCCAACCCAATGCCCAAGAGGGAGACCCTACACCATTTCTGACAAATGGCAGTCCAATCTCTTCTTGAAAGTCTCAATTTAAGGTGCTTCCACAACTTCCGAGGGCAAGCTGTTCCATAGGTTGATTGTTCTCACTGTCAGAAAGTTTCTCCTTGTTTCCAGGTTAAATCTCTCCTTGTTCAGTTTCCACCCATTATTCCTTGTCTGGCCTACAGGAGCTTTAGAAAATAGCTTGACCGCTTCCTCCCTGTGGCAGCCCCTCAAATATTGGAAGACCGCTATCATGTCTCCCCCTGGTCCTTCTCTTTACTAGACTAGCTATGCCCAGTTCCTGCAACCGTTCATTGTATGTTTTAGGCTCCAGTCCCCTAATCATCCTGGTTGCTCTTCTCTGTACTTTTTCTAGAGCCTCAACATCTTTTTTATAATTTGGTGACCAAAACTGGATGCAGTACTCTAGCTATGGTCTTACTAAGGCTTTATAGAGTGGTATTATTACTTCCCTTGATCTTGACTGTATCCCTCTGTTAATACAATTTAGGATTGCATTAGCTTTTTTGGCAGCTGCTGCACGCTGCTGGCTCATATTTAACTGGTTCTCCACTAGGACTTCAAGGTCCCTCTCACAGTTACTGCTATTGAGCCTGGTTTCACACAGTCTATAGGTGTACTTTTGGTTTTTCTTGCCCAAGTGTAGGACTTTACTTTTCTCTATATTGAATTTCATTTTATTAGATATGGCCCAGTGTTCTAATCTGTCAAGATCCATCTGGATCTTGAGCCTATCTTCTTGGGTGTTAGCTATTCCTGCTAGATTAGTATCATCTGCAAATTTGGTAAGTTCCCCTTCTATTCCCTCATCTAAGTCATTAATGAAGATATTGAAGAGCACTGGGCTTAAGACAGAACCTTGTGGTACCCGACTGCTTACTTCCCTTCATGTAGACTTAGACCCATTAAGGACTACTTGTTGAGTACGGTTTGCCAGCCAGTTGAGAATCCATCTAGTGGTGGTGCTATCTATTCCACTTTTTTCTAGCTTACTAAGAAGTAGGTTGTGGTCTACTTTATTGAATGTCTTGCTGAAATCTAAATATATTATGTCCACAGTATTTTGCTGGTCTACTAATTTAGTCACTGTGTTGAAGAATGAAATAAGATTGGTTTGGCATGATCTGTTTTTAACAAACCCGTGCTGACTGCTAGTTATTACTTTACTTATTTCTAGATGTTGGCAGATCTGTTTTTTTATTATCTTTTCCAATATCTTCCCGGGTATTGATGTTAGGCTGATTGGTCTATAATTTCCTGGGTCTGCTTTTTTTCTCCTTTTTTGAAGATGGGAACCACATCAGCTCTTTTCCAGTCCTCTGGTAGTTCCCCGGTGCTTCAGGATTTTTGAAAGATATGATGCAGTGGTTCTGACATGACCTCTATCAGCTCCTTTAAAACTCTGGGATATAATCCATCAGGCCTCAGTTATTTGTTTTCATCAAGATCAGACAGGTGTTCTCTTACTATTTTTTTTTTTTTTTGCTTATTTTAACTTTTATTTCTGGTCTGTCTTTTACAGTTATGTTTTTGGTGGGTTGAGCTATGGTTCCTTTTTGCGTGAAGACAGATGCAAAGAATGAGTTAAGCAGTTCTGCTTTCTCTCTGTTGCCTGTTACTTCCTTGCCAATTTCTCTCTTTAGTGGACCAACTGTTTCTTTGTTTTTTTTCTTGTTATTTATATGTTGGAAGAAACTTTTTTTATTATCTTTGACTTTTGTTGCAAGTCTTTGTTCGTTCTGAGCCTTTGTTATCCTGACTTCATCTTTGCAGATTCTGGCTATCTGCTGATATTCTGCCTCAGTTGTATGTCCTTCTTTCCATTTTTTGTACTTGTCCTTTTTTCTTTCAATTTGCCAGAGAGATCTTTGTGTAGCCATGCTGGTTTCTTCTTGGATTTCTTGTTTTTCTTTCTCAGTGGTATTGTGCTGGTCTGGGCTTCTATGATCATACTTTTTAGAGTTTCCCAAGATTCTTGGGTTGTTTTCCCCTGTAGGATTTTCGTCCATGGAATCTTTCCCAAGTTTTCTCTGAGTTTATTGAAATCAGCTCTTTTAAAATCCAAGACTCTGGTGTCATTACGTTCTGTGACTTGTGTTTGTGTTATGTTGAATTCTATTATGACATGGTCACTTTCACCCAAGGTTCCTGCAGTTTCAACTCCCTCTTTCACTTCTTCTCTGTTTGTGAGAATTAAGTCCAGTATGGCTGTCCCTCTAGTTTCACCCTCTACCCTTTGGACAACAAAGTTGTCAGCTAGGTTGGTTAGGACCTTATTTGGTTTCTCATTTGGTGCAGAATTAGTTTTCCAACTGATATCAGGATAATTGAAGTCTCCCATTACTATTGTTGTGTGTTTCCTGCATATGTTTGTTAGTTGGAGTGTTATGTATGATTTCCAAATTCAGTCAAATTCAACATCTTCCCTTTTTCTATAATTCTTTTTATTGCTATTTGATCTATTTCACAATACTTCTACTAGTGGAATATAGATAAACACTGTAGAGTAAGAGACTCATGAGATTTTATCTTTGTCCTATTGTCAATACAATATTGTAATCTAAACAAAATTATATCTCCAGGAAGCAAATTTCTTAGTATCTTCATCTTTGTAGAAATAGATGTTTAATAACAAGGCGGGTAGAAGGGGATAGGGAGAGAGATCTGGACTTATTTTTTTTCTGGTACTTATCCCTGCTTTCAATTGGTTAATTAGAACTACACAATCTCTTATTGATTGTTTATTTCTATGTGTCCAACCTGTATAGAAAAGTCACTCCTTCCATGGAAATAAGAGAACTAAACCACAATATAATTCATTCTGGAATCTGTTATGCAACTAGCATAATAATATACTTTGAAATTCAGAACCACTACCCTACCGCTATCTTTTGAATCCTGAATATTTTGCAATGTAGTCCTTTTTATATAGTCAGATTCTAATGTTTATTAAAAAAAAAGATTAATGTATTTCAGAAGAAGATATTTTTTAAAATGTATTTATATATTTTTTATATTTTTATCCCACCTTTATTACTTTATAAATGACTCAAGTAGCAAACATACATAATACTCCTTCCTCCTCTTATTTTCTTCAAAACAACCTGCAAAATTAAACCATTCTCTACAACATTGAATTTTTGTTCTTTATAAAAAGATTCTGTGTCCATATAAAAAAGTAGTAACCCACTTTCTTTATAACTGAAAACATGAAAGTTTACTCCAAATTATCAAAAGCTTTTTTAGCATCAAAAAATCATAACTGTTTTGTTCTTCAATTTTGTCTTGTCAATAACATTTAAGACATGTCTGATGTTATTTCTTATACATCTCTTTAATGTATACACAAAGCTATGGAAAAGCGCTTCTGGTCATGACTTGAAATGCTTCTCAAACAAGAGTGTGAGCCTAGAAGGACCCCAGTTTTTGTACTGGGTTTGTCTGGGCAATGCCATCCCATCCTGTACTAAAGATAATAAAATTCCAAACTTGAGAAGGTCAAATCCAGTCAATCTTGCTAGTGACAGCTAAAGCCTATTGATATAAAGGACTTAAGCTTTTTTTCTCAGTGGTAATAACAACAGTTCATTTTTCTTGTTCCCTCCAAAAAGGCAGGTATGGTTCTTCCAATGAAAAGTGTTTTGTTCTGCACTTTGATTTCAGACATAATAAGTGGCATTTTGTGATTGGTAATGATTTTTTTTCCTGTTCCTTGCTATGGGGATGCTGAGTTAGAAAGTGTGAAAACCCCTGAATAAGAAACTAAGTATAGGTTTAATTACTCCAGAGCTATATAAAAATCTATCTTTATGAACTAGCAAAACACAAGAAATCATTAATGATGATTATTTTCAAGGCACTAGATTCTAGTTCCCAGATAAAAAACTAAACCATCTGTTTCTATTTATATTAAGATATATGTGTGTATCATGTTCTGCATGGTTAATTGTCTCATACCAATTTTACTGGCAGATTTATTAGTGGATCTTTCTGTATGTATATTTGTTTTCATGTGCTTCAACTGGAACTCTTTGTGAAAAGCTATATAACCTGTGCTGCCGCAGTCTGGGTGGGAAAAATGTTGATCTTTCTGGCAATGTATTTCATGTAGGAAGTATAGAACAACTCAAGGACTTTCTTGAAATACTTTGATGCAAGGTTTTGATTTTCTGCTTCTCCCTGCACATTTCTGCACCTGCAGTTGATATCTCTAATTCTGGATTATATGCTACCAAAATGTTAACACTTCTATAACAATTTTCCAATAAATTAGACCTACCTTTTATGAAAATCTTTTAAAAAAAAAAATACTTTCCACAATCTGTTCTTTTTATTCAGTGAACAAAGAATACAGCCAACAGGCCACATATATTCTATATATAGGTAACATAAATGTACAGGAATAAAAACAGAATTTCCGTTAATGGGCAATGGGGCTGTTAGATCTGGGAGGATGGTTCAAGAATGGAGGCGAGACTCAGATAGCAACAACAGCTCTTTATTAGTGACTTCAGATCTGAGCAACTAATCCCAGCCGCAGCAGCCCCTTATATAGGGCTGGCTGCGGCTAGGCAGCCAATGAAGGCAATTTGAGTTTGCCGCTCTTGGCAGGGCCAATCGCGGCAGCCCGTTTACTGGCCAATCGCATCAGTCTATGGCGACCAATCACGATCGGCTATCAGCGGGCCAGTCAGGGTTGCAGGCTTTTGAGCCTGCTAGTCCGGAACAGGGGCTTTAGTGATCTTCCTTCAATTAGTAGAGAGAATGCACTTTACTACAATATAATACATGCAGATCTCCTCCATTTACCCAACATTTATAGAATCAGAAGAATTTTATTTTTCTAGGAAAACAACTTGGCATCGCATGGCACATATTTCTAATGTGTGTTATCTTAAAATACAAAGATGCATCTTTTACCATCAACGTCCATTTTTAATAGAAATGTACTATGAAGACAATATAGTTCTGAATGCTTGCATTTAGAACCAATTGACAGAATAGTAGAATCTAGAAGAAAGCTTTTCTTTTCTTGGACTTTATCATACTAAGCTGGAATAGGAGGGGTGGTATGCATGGATTTGTAAACCTTCTAATAAACTTTCATGTCAGGGAGAAAGGTTTAGGCTATTTTTTTTGCTATGGTTTATAGTATTTTCGAACTATTGCAATGCTTCTTTGAAGTCTTTAAACTGCCACAATAATAGCAGGGTAACCACTATAAGATTCTATAAATCATCAATGAAGAATGACCAAAATCACACCAATGTACTATTTTCAAGGTGCGTAAAATTATGTTCCAGGAATAACCATTCCTCCCCAAAAATATATTTCCCATTTACATCTTATATAGATAAAAGATGAGCAACTCTACAATTAAATCTTCTCCAAACAAATGACCTCAATAGACTACCTCACCTATCATCTGAAGCTATAAAGGATGCGAAGTTTAAAGTGTTGTGCTGCTACTATAAACTGTTTATGTTTTCATGTGTTACTTGAACAATTGAATTTCATTCAATTTAGATACCATCTGATTCCAAACTAACACTGGGTGGTATCCAATAAAATCAAACTATAATAGAAAATAAAATATAATAAAGTTTTTAAAAAGCAATAAAGAATTAGAAAAAGCTGAGCATGAGAAGAATAAGCAAGCATGCAAACAGCTGTTGTAACCAAATATATGTGGATTTTAAACTTCAGTAGCAATTAGCTCTGAGGTCCGTATACTCCAGATTAAATTAGCCCACATGCTAGAGGGTAATTTCTCTTCCACATAAAGTAATATATTGATCACAAAAATGATTAAGGAAAACAATTAAATCTGCCTTCCTAAGTGCAACATCTTAAAACAGATCAACAATATAAACACATTCAGCAACATATGCACCCATATGTTGTCATCCTAATATATAATTATTAGTTTCCAAAAATTCTCTTCTTTGTTGCAAGGCACCTGCTAGAATGGAAACTTCTTTTTCCATTAGATTGCATTTCAGTTATTGACATCTTTTCTCCAACTACATTCTTGACAGGTAAGTGGTGTGAGTTTTATAATTAGCAATCAATCATTAAAAAAAAATGATCAAGAAGGATTTAAATAAATATAATCAAACTTTCAGTGCCCTGTAAAGGAATAAAAATGTATGTGTTATAAATTTTTATCTCTACAGAAGACTAGAGGAAAGATTATATCAAAGTTCTGTCTATTAAATATGAGTAAAGCTCTCATCTGAAAAGTGCACCCCCTAAAAATTCAAACTTTGAGATAATATACTTCTAGAAAGCAATTTATAGAATTATTGCTGCTGAAGAAAACTGCTGAAACACACTGGCATTTTTATTCATTCATATTTTTTTTCAGTTGGCACCAATTTAAAGTTTGCTTCCTCCGTGGCTGCCTAAGTGCTTAACTCTTCATAACCAAGAGCATCAGTGAATTAACTTCAGAAATGTGTTTTTAGCATTATTGTGTATTCTGAAGAGACGTTAGGCCCCTTTCATACACCAAATGACAATAAGTTTGTACATGAAAAACTTGCACGCTTGTTTTCCATTTGAAGCTAACCCCTAGAATTGATTATTGGTATAATGTGCACTATAGACATTTTCTACTTTGAAATGTAAAATGGAGGTATGATAGGAAGGTTAATTTTAGGCTTTTTCCATATCCTAAGCTGTGCTTTTATTGTGATTGCTAGAAGACTAAAACACGGTCTCTCAATTTTAAATGGAAATGCATTCAAGATGGTCTCTACAGTACATTTAAACCTAGATAAGTGACTTGTGATTATAGCAGCAACCAGGTAAGAGTTTTGCCCTAAAATACCTTTCCTCCATTTGTGTTCCATTTATGTAGCATGCTCTATAAGTGGCTACAGTTGGAAAATATCTAGAAGACACTTTGCTGATGGTAGGGAAGGTAGCACCTAGAAGGGAACTTGTATTAAATGAATTGCATCTGCTGATGCAATTTAAGATGTTAGTATTGACTTTTAAAGGCCTCAGTGGTTTAAGGCCTGACTACCAGATAGAACAGTATTCCTGCTAGCAATCAGCCTGACTGATTGGTTATGCGGGGCAGGTCATGTGAAGACATTCTTAGTATCAAAGTTCTATATTTTTGTATGTGAGGAAGTGCTTCTCCTCCTCCCCATTATCTAACATGGCTTCTGAGTTACACCTTCCCTTAAGAGTTGTGCTTGGTTTCCTAGTTAGAGAAGGATCTGAAAAAAAAAACATGCTTTAATTTTTAATTGATTTGATTGCTTATTTGAGTGTTGATTTTCATCTGTATTTTAATGCTTTATATTTTAATTTCTTAAGTTTCGTTAGTCAGCTTGAAATTGATGAGGTGAATCACTTTAATTGAAAAGTGGATACAAAGGAAATGAATCAATTGGATTTAAAATTCTAGCATTCTGGAAATTCCCAACCAAGTAATATTACAAATTATAGCAATGCCTAATATGGGTAGGGGTAGGAATGGGGAATGGGGAAAAGCTGCCCTAAAATTCTGACAAATTAACATTACCTGGAAAATAATCAGGTACAAGACAGTAACTTTTAAATCTAAACTAAAAGGAGATAAGATTAGATTATCTATCTATCTATCTATCTATCTATCTATCTATCTATCTATCTAT
>NW_020769585.1:245411-267932 GCF_900518735.1 Pseudonaja textilis
TATCTATCTATCTATCTATCTATCTATCTATCTATCTATCTATCTATCTATCTATCATCTATCTATCTGCCAACTTTTCTCCTAATGTTGATATTTATGTTAATCTTGACTTTGAAAATATTTTTGAATAAGTCTATTAGACAACTAAAATGAAAAAAAAAACTTCATGAATCCATGATTGCTTTTAAGGGAAAGCAAGTAATCTAGAATATTGTTCTTGGGTGGTCGTTGAATAACATGGACATTGCTCTGTCCATTTCTCTAGCCACAATGATCTTTGTTTTGTATCCACCACCTCCTCTACTTCCAGAAGAGAACTCTCTGGTTTCCTAGCAACCCCAGAACATATTATCTTCCAAAGTTGGGAAATCGATAAAGAGGAAATTAAAGCTTCTGAAACACCCCCCCCACACACACACCTTTCCCCTTCATTTTATGAACAGGATATCCTAACCTTTGCTGAAGTTATATATCCAACAAGATGTCAAAAACAAAACATTAGGAGGCCTCATCTTATCTCTATTTAAGACACAACAAGAGATTTTAAGACTCCGTTTTCTGCTGTACATTTTCAATTCTGAAGATAACTTTGGGAGGAAATGCATTCAACGACAATTGCTTCAAAAGCTGGGAGAGTGGAAAAGTTCATCCCAACTAAGATGCCACTGACTCCCTTCAGTAGCTAGATATTTTCCATTCAACCTTTACCTAATTTAGATAATATCAATCCAATAAAGTCTGCTTTTTACAGATTGAGATAAAACTGTGCAGTCTATCTCTCTCTCTCTTTTTGCTTCCCACCTTGAGTTTCTTACATTAAAATTGAAGGTAGGAGTTCTGTCTACACCACATTAATTGTTGGAATAAATTAGATCTATTTAAATATCTGTGGCCTTTGTAAAGCCATGAGTTCCTACACATTGGAACAAACTGGCAGGAATAGCCAATAGCCCAAAGATAGGCTCAAGTTCCAGATTATCTGGACAGACTTGAACATCTGAGCCCTATTTAATAAAATTCATTGTGAATAAAAGTAAGATTCTACATTTAGGCAAGAAACCATTTGCACAGATACAGACTGCATGTATACCACTGTGAGAAGGATTTTGGACTCCTAATAGACAATTACATAAATATAATCCAACAGTGTGCAGCAGCATCCAAAAAAGCCAAAGCAATCCTGGGCTACATTAATAGAATCAAGATAATGTAGAGCAATCCTAGGCTACATTAATAGAATCAAGATAAAGTATTAGTACCTCTTTACAAAGCCTTAGTAAGACCCACTTGGAATACTGCATTCAATTTTGATCACTACAACATCAAATAGATGTTGAGACACTGGAAAAAATGCAGAAAAGAGTGGTGAGAGACTGGAGGTTAAAACTTATGAAGAGCAGTTGCAGGAATTGGATCAGAGATGGTATTCAAGCAGGCTCTGACCAATTCTGGAGAATCAGTAGCAGAAATTTTGAATAGTTCAGAGAACTGGTAGTGGAAATTTTGAGTAGGTTGATATACCTCCTCTGCCTGGCCCTGCCCCCATCTATTCTTTACCTCCCAAGTCCCAGCTGATCGGCTGGGTCTTCTTTTGTTGCCCTGCACAGGAGAACGGAGCTGGGAAGCTGGTTAGTGGGTTGGGGAGAGAATGGGGATTTTACAGTATCCTTCCCCTGGAGTGGTGTAGGAATTGTGATTTACAGTATTCTTCCCCTGCCACTCCCACCAAGCCACACCATGCCCCCCCAAGCCACACCCACAGAACCAGTAGTAAAAAATTGAATCCCACCACTGAATTGGATATGTCTAATCGAGTGAAAAGAAGGACTAGGGGAGATAGATAGCAGTGTTCCAATATTTGAGAGGCTACACAAGAATGAGGGGGGGGGGTCAACCTATTTCCCAAAGCACCATAAAGCAAAACAAGAAACAATGGATGGAAACTAAGCAACTGAGAACTAAGGAGAAATTTCCTAATAATGAGAACAATTAACCAGTGGAATGCCTTGCTTTCAGAAGTTGTGAGTGCTCCATCACTGAAGGCTTTTAAGAAGGGACTGGACAGCAAGTTGTCTGAAATGGTAGAGAGCAAAGGTGTTAAACTCGATTTCATTGAGGGCAGCATCAGGGTTCTGTTTGACCTGGGGGGCAGGATGTGCATGGACAGTGTAGGTGTGGCCAGTTTGATGTAACTCATGTCAGGACTGCCCGTGGTGGCCTGAGCATTCTGCCAGCAAAAATGGGCTCCTGAGCTCTATTTCCAGCTGCAACAGCCTCCTGCAACCCTCTGCCAGAGGAAAGGGAGCTCTCTCACACAGCCCATCCAAGCTCCATTTTCATTGGCAGAGGCACCACTGGCCAGTCCTCTACTGTTTCCAGGGCGGTCCTTTGGGCCAGATCTAAGCACCCCATGGGCCGGATCTGGCCCGCAGGTCTTGAGTTTGACACCTCTGATATAAGGTCTTCTGCTCAAGTAGACCTCCAAGATTCCTTCCAATTCTGTTAATTCTATGTTCTATATTTAACACTTGAAATATTGGAAGCCTGCTCCCCTGCATTGCGGGGCAATTGAGGAGGAGGGGAGGCTGGCAAGGTTGCAGGATGCCAACTCTCAGGCTGGTCTTTCCCTTTTCTCCTGGCTGACCCTCTCACATAAGAAAGTGTCGTTTACACTTGGACAACAATTTGGGCTTTTTAGTTAAGAGTCATCCATGATTTGCTTTAATAATTTATACCTGCAACTCACTCTAACATTTCTCAGGTAAGATTTAATGGAAGCTAATTTAAGGCATTTTAAAAGGATATCACTGAGGTAGAAATGAGAACATATGCTGTAAATGAATACCAGTTATGCATGTTCAGGGTTGTTTGAAGCCATGGGAAGTCTTCTGGGTCTACATTAAATTTAATGAAGAAACTTAATTTCAAACATAGCATCACAATATTTTCATTCTGTTTACCAAGCAACCCCATTTATTTTCAGTTTCTACATTTGAAGACTCATTAAAAAAAAAAACCTTATGGATTGAAAATGAGTTTTTAGAAGAGAAACAGTATTCTCTTGCATAAATATTCTTCCTTGAAAAGCATCCCCACAAAATTTTGTTCAAAAAATTTCAACTGATGATCTAATTGCAGTTGTTGATTTTCCAACTGTCTTACAACATTACATTATGAAAAAAATTCAAAATAATACTGATTATCTTAGAGCAAAAGTTTTGATCTGAAAAAAAAGGTAATTTGAGTGATGGGAAATGCTAGACACATTGTAGTCCTCTGTGCTTAACCATAGTGGAAATTTGTATGTGTATCTCTCTCTAAAAACATCTATACTGGCCTGATTTTTAAATTGTACTAATTAATCAAATAATTTATTTTTATTCTATTTAGAAAATGTTTTTAGATTCTATCTTTGTGATTTATTTATAATTGATTGTGCTTTGTAAACTCAGCTAATTGTGGTTTAGCTAACCAGTTGCAATTATTCAAACCATAGCTTAGCACATTGTATGATCACCATTAATAATTCATCTCATTCTTAAGGTTGCAATTAATAGTACTGAGTTGAAATTATGTGATATTAAAACCCCAACCAAAGATCAGCAACAAAAGTAAACCTCCGTTTCAGTCTGTAATCAAATAATGAACATACATTTGTGTTCTGTCTCACCTGTAGCCACAAGGTGAGAGTCCAAATTTCCAAAGGAAAATACACAAACAGACAGGAACAGGAATGACAGAGTTAACTTCCTTTGGCTGAATCTGTCTTTGGCAGTTTTCCAGAAGATGCCTGCCAAGTCTGATAATGAGCAGAACCATAAATCGGAGGCGAACGCCACACAGAATAATTTGTCTGAACTACTAACTCAAATAAACAAGTTGACCCGAACAGGGATTCAGAGCTAACACGCCCCCTTATATTCCCTGAGAGGCATGTCAGTCCCTTTTCTCAGTCCCTGATTTGACATTTCCTTTTACATTGTATTTCACGTTTCTGCCTGTGTCTTTGCCTTGCATCAGACCAACATTTCTCGGCTTGATCTTCAGCCAATGACTCCGGCACGCTCTCCTGATTATCTGCTGACACCTGAGGCACAATCAGGGAGGAAGATTCTGGGGAGGAAGATGATTCCGAAACTTCCAGCAAAGCAGGCTCAAATCTTAGAGCCAAGTACTCCACTTCCTCCTGACTCCCGTCTGTGTCACTCAACAAAGCAGGCTCAAACCTCAATGCCAGATCTTCCTCATCACTTGAGCCTATGTCTTTTGACAAAGCAGGTTCAAACCTCCAAGTCACAACACATATGTGGCTCATTTGTAACTCGGGTCTGTCAAGCTTTGACTAGACTTCACATGACACAAAGTACCATACGTTAGACAACTGCATTTTAGCTCAGTAAATTGGAGGTGATGCCAACTATAGTTCAAATAAGTTGTGCAAACTCAGTCAACTGAGTTAATTCAGTACACTAAGATTAAATTAACCATGAGTATGTCATGCAAAAATATTTGTTGCTTTTCATGGAATGTGTGTTCATGTATCTGTATAAAGAGTTAAAAATCTCCTATTCCTTTTAGTTATTTGTCAGTTGTTGCAAAAATCTTCATATTCACTTAAATGTATCCACTCTGATTAGCCCTCAGCAGAAAATGAAATCGGTATTGGGATATACTGGATCCCTTTTCCCTATTAGGAAAAAAAGTATTGTAATTGAAAACAGCATGTGAAACTGGGTAGTTTTGAGGAAAAAAATATCTGTGAGTTTGGGAAGCTTTGCAGTAAGGGGGAAAACATTCATTAAAATGCAGTGAAAGGAGTTATATACATTTTCAGGATGCTGAAAAAGATGACATCTTATTTCCAAGTGGAAGAAGTTTCTTCCTCCCTTAAATCAATATTTGACTCAGTCCAGCAAGCCTCCAAATTATTACACATTATTTCTCCACATTATTTCTCTGTTTCCCTAAAACTCTCTGCAAACCAAGAGTCCTCTCCTACTCTGTTTCTATTTAAACCTACTATCCCTAATATGGGACCATAACTTCTCCAATTCCCCATCCAGTGGACCAGTCAGAAAAAAGCATAACTTATCCAATAGCCTTAAGAACTTTCCAAAATAAAACAAAAATAGAGAATTTTAAAAGACCAAGTTTCAAAGAATTCTTAATCAAGATAGTAAAAAGCAAAAGAGAAAATACAATGGAGAAATAAATATGACTGATATTCCTTTATTAAAGCTTTCTTTTTTTTGAAAACAATTTTATTGGTTTTTTAACAAACAAACAAAACAAACAAAACATAAAAGCATCAGCTCTCTTCCATACTTATATACAAACAGTGTGTCGGTTGGTTCATCAGTTTTGTGCATTCATTTCGTAGTCACAATTACAATTACATTACATAATAACTCTTATTGTCAATCCAAACTTATATATCCTCATATCATTATTAAAAAAAAAAATCATTTGACTATACTTTTATTCATTCATGCCTTATGAGATAACTATAATTTAAGTAATTTACTCTATAACAAATCATATAATCATACCGATTCTATCCTATAAAAAAGAAAAAAAGAACACTTTATAAATGTAATGTCAAATAGCAAAAGAAAAAAGAAAAAAAAGTCAATAATATTCCTTATTACCTAACATTCTAAATATTCTATTTTTGTATTTCATCATCCAGCCATTGATAGAAAAGGTCCCAAATTGTATAAAATTGTTTATCTTCTTGCTCTCTAATTTCAAATGTCAATCTACTCATTTCAGCACATTCCAATATTTTCTTAATAACTTCTTCCTGCAATGGAATTTTCTCATTTTTCCAATTTTTTGCAAATACAATCCTAGCCGCAGTTAATACATTTACAATCAAATATTTCAAATCTTTACTATAAACATCTGGTAAGATTCCCAATAAGAAAAGCTCCGGTTTCAAATCTATATGTTTCTTAGTCATTTTTTCCAACCACATGCGGATTTTAGTCCAGTATTTTCTAGCGTCCTCACAAGTCTACCACATATGGTAATATGAGCCAGATATCTGATGACATTTCCAACATTTTTCCAATTTGTTCTTAAACATTCTTGCTATCCTTGTCGGGGAAAATGCCACCTGTAAAACATCTTATACAAATTTTCTTTATAAGCTGCAGACATTGTCATTTTATAATTTTGCGACCATAATTTCTGCCATTTCTCTAAGTCAATCCCATATCCAAAATTCCTCCCCCAAGCAATCATGGTTTCTTTAACTTGTTCTTCCTCTAGCTTAATTCCCAATAAGTAACCATATAGTTTTTTAATCATCTTTTCATCAGTACCTGTCAGAATCTTATCTAAATCAGTCTGTTTATCATAAAATCCCTCTGTTTTGGAATCTTCATCATACCTTGAGTGTATCTGCACATATGAAAACCAATTCATCTTTATACCTTGTTCCTCTAAGTTTTGTATCGATTTAAGTTCACCCTTTTCATCTAGTAATTCCCCATATCTAACTGTTTGTTCCTTCTTATAAATTATAGGATAAGAAAATGCTTCTATCGTCGATAACCAAACTAGAATTTTCAAATAGCATTGTTTTTTTATCTTCTCCCAATTTAGCCACAAAGACTCCCGTATATAATGTCTTCTAAAATAGCCCTGTGTTTTGGTTCCCTTGTACCATAGAAAAGCATGCCAACCCAACAACAAATCATGACCTTCTAGTGTCAACAATCTAGTCTTCCTTAATGTTATCCATTCCTTAACCCACATCAAATTTGCAGCTTGATAATACAACTCCCAGTTAGGCAGGCCAAACTCTCCTCTAATTCTAGCATCTTGCAAAAGCTTTAGCTTTATCCTCGCTTTCTTACCTTGCCATATATACTTCAACACAATTTTATTTAGGTCCTCAAAATAGTCTTTTCCAAGCCTAATTGGTATTGTTTGAAACAAAAATAAGATTCTGGGTAGAATATTCATCTTGATTGTTGAGATCCTCCCTATTAATGACAGTTGTAAGTTTTCCCATTTCTTCATATCTAGGGCTATCTGTTGCTTAAGTTTAATATAATTGTTCTCTTTTAATGTACTACATCTTGGTGTCAAATATATCCCCAAATACTTAACCTTGTTCGTAACTTGAATTTTCAACAGATCTGCCAATTCTTCTCTTTGTCTTAGTAGCATATTCTTTGACAAAATCTTTGTTTTATCTTTATTTATTTTCAGACCAGCCACCTCACCATATGTCTCTATCTTTTCCAGTAGCTTCGAAGCTGTTTCTATAGGATCTTCCAAAATAAAAACTAAGTCATCTGCAAAGGCTTGTAATTTAAATTCTTCCTTTTTGATTTTCATTCCTTTTATAGTTTTATCTTCTCTAATATTTCTATTCAACACTTCCTGAGTCAATACAAATAGCAAGGGAGAAAGGGGACATCCTTGTCTTGTGCCTTTTCTTATATTAATAGAGTCGGTAAGTTCTCCCTCTATCATTACCTTTGCCGTTTGCTCATGATAAATTGCTTCTATTGCTTGAATAAATCTTCTAGCAAAGCCCATCTGTTCCAGTAAGAGTAACATAAATCTCCAATTCACATTGTCAAATGCCTTTTGAGCATCTAAAAATATCAAAGCCATTTGCTTTTCAGGGTGTGCCTCATAATATTCCAAAGTGTCCAAAATTACTCTCATATTGTCTCTAATTTGTCTCTTTGGCAGGAATCCATTTTGATCTGGATGAATAAAATTATTCAAATATTTTTTAAGTCTTTCTGCTAATATCGAAGCAAAAATTTTATAGTCTGCATTTAATAAAGAAATCGGTCCATAGTTCTTAATTTGCAGTGGATCAGCCTCCTCTTTTGGAATAAGTGTAATATAAGCCTCTGACCATGTTTTAGGTATCGTCTTCTTTGACATAGCTTCATTCATAACATCTAAAAGTGGAATGCTCAGTGATTCTTGTAATATTTTGTAGAATTCTGCAGGCAGCCCATCTGGACCTGGTGCTTTCCCATTATTTTGTTTCTTAAGTGCTTGACTTAGTTCCATCATTGTTATATTACTTTCTAACATTTCTTCAGTCTCTTTAGATATTTTAGGTAAGTTTGCATTCTGCAAGTACTGTTTAATTTTTTCCTCATCAATATTCTCTTTCTTGTATAGTTGTCCATAAAAGTCTCGAATAATTTCCTTTTTCTCTTTATTGCCATAACAAACTTGACCTTGATCATCTATTAACTGCGATATTTTCCTCGACTCTTTCTCCTTTCTCAGCTTATATGCTAGCCATCTACCTGGCTTATTTGCATCTTCAAAATAGTTCTGTTTAGCATTCCTAATCTTCTGTGCCAGTTCTTCTTTCTCTATTAAATCCATTTTATGTTTAGTTATATCCAGTTTCAATTTAATGTCTTTTTTCTGTGGCATTTTCTGTAGTTCTTTTTCAAGTCTTTTGTGCTCGTCTTCCAGGGCTTTAGTGGCTTGCCTTTTCCTAATATTCTTTTTCCTTATGTAATCTATTATCAAACCTCTCGCATATGCCTTCATTGTGTCCCAAACATTCTGCACTGAAGTATCTTCTTTTCTATTTTCTTTAAAGAAAAAGGCAAGTTCTTTCTCGAACCGTTGTATAAAGCCCTTCTCCTTTAAAATAGTATTATTTAACGTCCATATCGATCTTTTTTTTTGGCCCTTCCATTTAATTGTCAATGGGCTGTGATCTGCCCAAGTACTTGCTTCAATGTTTATTTCTTGAATACTAGATATTAATTCTGTTGAAATCCAGATCATATCCAATCTGGACCATGATAAATGTCTATTTGAATAAAAAGTATATTGTTTGGTTTTAGCATTTCTTTCTCTCCATATATCTTTTAAAATTAGTTCATCTGTCATTTAAAAAAGGATTTAGGAAGTGTCTTTCTGTTGTGCTTTGCTGTTGTTGCTATATAGTCCAATTTATTGTCCACAATTCCATTAAAGTCTCCCATCATAATTATATTAGCATAGTCCAGTCCAGTTATTTTCATATGTAATTTTTTATAAAATTCTTCTTGTTTATCATTCGGGGCGTAAATTGCAGTCAAAAGTATTTTTATATTATTATCCATCATTTCCACCATTAAAATTCTTCCATCTTCATCAGTGTGGATCAATTTTGCGGGGATGGCCTCTTTAATATATAAAACCACTCCTCTTTTCTTACATTGAGTCAAAGAAGTAAATAATTTCCCTAGTTTTGGCTGTACTAACAATTGTTCATGTTGTTTTTTAATATGTACTTCTTGTAAGCAAATTATATCAAACTTTAATTTCCCTAATTTATGAAAAATCTTCCTTTTCTTACCAGCTGAGTTCAGTCCATTTATGTTCATTGTAATCAATTTTTTCTCTTCCATGATGATATTTTATATTTAGATTTGGCAGATCTGATACATCTTGGTTCACGTTGATCTTTGATATCCACCTGTCCACCTATTACACCTTCTTCTTTTTCAATCTCCGTTTGTTCCTCTTGAGATTCAGTTAATAAGACCTCTTTTTCTGCCTCTTCCTCTCTCCTTCCAAAAAATTCTGCGTAGAAGAGTTCTGCTTTCTCAATTGAATCAATTCTATATCTCTGTTCTTGCCATATAAACATCAGTCCTTCTGGGATCAGCCATCTGTAATTCACCTCCTTTTTCAATAACACTTTGGTCAGAAATCAATATTCTCCTCTCATCTCTCTCACTCTTCTAGGTATTTGTTTTAGGACCAAGATTTCTTTACCTTTATATTTCAACATCTTCTCTCTTGCCGCTTGTAAAATTTGTGTCTTGATGGATTTTTTAGTAAATCTAATGTGAACTTCTCTGGGTAGGTTATTTCTCATCGCATATCTTGTGGAAACTCGGTATATCTCATCTACTCCATCCATCATCTTTTCCTCTGTTGTTTCCAAAGCATCAGCCAAAATTTCTATCATTATCGCAGCCAAGTCTTGCCCTTTTTCTTCCTCTATATTTTGGAATCTAAGATAGAATTCTGACCTCTCCATCTTTTTTCTTGTTCAACCACTATTAATCTAGTATGAATATTTCCAATCTTCTCCTCTCTTCGTTTACCCTCTTCAACTTTTTGAAGTCTCACATCGTACTTCACCATCATCTGTTGGATATTTTCCACCTTTTCTTCAGTCTTCCCTGTTCTTTGTTCAATGATATCTATTTTTATCTTAAGGTCTTGAATTCCTTGCATAATCGTTTGTAAAGTTACTTTTTCTTGCTCTTTATCTTGCTTTGACATTACCTGCGTTGAACATTGTCCTCCAGATGATGAGGAGGCAGAAGTAGATATAGAAGCACCCAGATATCTTTGCCCCTGGCCGGTCCAAACGGACCTAAACCGTCCCATAGGGACGGTTATCGTGAGGGGCATACCCTGTGGATCCCAGGGACACCACAAAGTCCCTGGATGACCCAGGAGAAGTCCCTTTTGCTGGCGGCGAAGAGGCAGCCCCCATGCTGCTGAAGTCGGGGCAGCTCCGGAAAGGAAGAGGCTGAAAGAGAAAGTGTGTCAGCTGGGTGAGAAACTGTTTTTTTTTTTTAAATACTTTGAGGTTTGAAAGGACACTTTGATTGCTAGAAGAAATCTGTGTGATTTTTGACAAAACTGAATAAGCGGCGTTTTTTTAAGGGAGACGTCAAAGCGAGGCTTTACTTTTATTTTATTTTTATTTTTGCTACCGGACTTTTATTGTTACTTAGTAGATAACCGGACTGGTTTCTTTCTCTCTATATATATATTTTATTCTCCCTCTGGATTTTGTTTTTTTTCTTTTTAACTTTTTTTTAGGCTAGAGGCTCCCTTTGGTTATTTTTCTTTTTGTATATATATGTATATATTTCTTGTTCTTTTTTTTAACTTCAATTACCTCTCTGTGAGAGGAGGGGGGAAAGTGAGAACTAAGAAACTTTGTAACACTGCCAACTAGAGGCTTGAAATTTTACTTGAAGTGGAGAGATTTGTGAAAGACTCCTTCTCAAGGACATTCTAATGTGATAAGATAGAGGGAAGAACACAGTAGAATATTATTACAGGTGTTCTTCTGGATTTCTATCAACAATTAAATATCTATGGCTTGGCTTTGAAGCCTGTGGGAAAGGGAAGTGAGTCATAACAAAAGCCTTGGACAATCAAACAGAGTGCAGTGTGTTGTTTCTTTCTCTTTAATTCTTTTTTTTTAGTTTCACTACCGCCCCCCACTAGCATTACTGTAATTTTTTATTTTAGCAATGTTTTTATTTTTACTTTTTAATTTCAAGGGGAAGCCTTAGAATTTTTCTATTTTTACCTTTAACTTTTTTTCTGTTTTCATTGGGATTTTTTGTTTTTTCTATTTATGCTCCTGGATTATTTTGGCCTCCTTTTTTCCTTTTTTTAAATTGAGATTTTCTAGCTGGATTAAGGTCTGAAGAACCTGAAGAAATCTTTTTCTTTTGCTTTGTTCCTTTTTTTAATTATTATTATTATTATTACTGGGCTCTCTTCTTCTTATTTTTATTCTTTATTGTGGACTACTTTATAATTGGATTAGGGTCAGGAAGAACCTGAAGAATTTCTTCTTTTTTCTTCTCTTTTCTTTTTTCTTTTTCCTCTCCTTCACTACTGGACTTTTTACTGCTGGACTTTTCCACTTTGGATTACAATTGGCTACGTTTTTAATTGGATTAAAATTTGAAAGAATCTGAAGATTTTGAACCATTTATTAAAGCTTTCTTGAAAATAGTAAATAATGTTAGCCTGCGAATTTTCATTACCTGGCTCCACCTTCCTGCAATTTGGGTTACTGGTTTAGTAGTTCCTGCTTCTACCATATACCTTGTGTTCCTTTATCAGTTTTTAAAAGACCAGAAAGGAAATACTGGAATAATTTCTAGAATACCTCCTCTTAACTAAACAATAAATAGCCACATGGTTATAGGATTCACCTTTCTTTCCTTCGATTGGTATAAAGCAATCTCAGAAAACACAAGCCAACACTTTTAAAACAAAACAAAACACAACAATCATTTTAAGCATTAAATATTAAAATGCAAACATTCAGTATTAAATAAAAATGAATAACTGAGCTGACCAGCTCACAAGAAAAGCACTTTATTATATAAAAATAAACAAATAAATAAAAGAAAAAAATGCAATGCTCCAGGCAGACCTGAAGTTGATGCTATCTGTTCCATAAAAGAAAGAAGATAGGAAAATTCCAGATAAATATTGCTGATTACAAGAAATTTCTTAAGGAAAATTTATGGCTTTGTGAACATAGCCTAAGGTATTCATGAAGGCATATATCAAATATCATATTTCAGAGTTTGTGCAGAGAAATATAGCAAATTAAATTTAGCAACCACTCAGAAAACAAAAAAGCTAGTACAAACACCATAAATGTTTTACCTATTTCTGCAGAAATAAAATATTCTTGAAACAGATGAGTTTTTTTTCTTGGTTCTATTACTTTGACTTCTCTTTTCCTTAGGATTCTAAACATTAATCAGAAACTATAGGAAAAGTTGGTAATTTCTCAGCCTTGGTCTCCAACTTCTGGAGAATTGTCAAAGTTCATTTTCCCCCCCAAAGGACACTTTTCTTATTGCCAGCAGAAAAGTTGTAGTTTTGATTTTCTGTGCATGAGACAAAGAACATCTTTCCCTCTGGGAATGTATAGTGAGAATATCTGATCTTGTTGGGCAAGCAGGTTATAGTTATAATAATCTTTCTGAGTTAGGCCAATGCTGATTTTATTCCATCATTTCTTTCTTATCAGACTATTCCTTTAGAACCATTTTTCATCTGAATTTCGAAGCATACTACCTACTGTCATTATTACCTCGCAAATGGCATTTGGAGACATTCTATTCCCAATATGGAAATAACATTGAGCCTTAAGACCAATAGCCCTTGATAAACCTGTACTCCTTGAATTTATCCATTCCATTTTATGGTCATCAAAATGTGTAGCAATCACCATGCCTTATAGTAATGAGTTCCATGGGTTAATGAACTGGGTGAGGTGCTTTATTTTGCTTGTTCTAAACCTTTTAACTAGTTTCCTTTCCTGGTTTACTTTCTCCATGCCATTGTCACCATATCCTTCATCACTTTTTCATAAGCTAAAATTTGCCCAATGTTCTTACCATGAGATTTGAACCTTAATCATCTTACCTGCCTTTTTGTACAGTTTTTCCCAGTTCTATTCTATATCTTTTCAGATATCTCAATTGGAACAGTACACTATGTTCCAACTGTGGATGGACAATTTAATTTCAGTCCTTTTTCAAATGATCCCTGGCATAGAATTTGACTTTTTCAAAATGCTCTACAGAGTTGACATCTTTTTCTTTATTTAGCTTCCACTTTGATCCCGGGATATTTTTCTGGGGTAATTGCATGCACTTAGATCCTATCAGTGTATAGGTTACTATCAGTGCTCAGTGACATGTTAAGGTATGTTGTGGTTAGGCATAGCGTTGCTAAATTTGATTAATGAGATTTCACTCAAATTCAGATGGGAAGAGAAGCAAATTTTCACTTGCAGCCTCTGGAAATATAGCTGAACAATTAAAAAAATGCAATACCATCATCTCCATAACTTTAATTTAAATAGGGCAATAATCCTTGAAATGAGCTGTTTTGTTTCTTGTTATTTACTTTTCAATTTAAAGGCCACAATTTGCTAGCCACATTTATTTATTTATTTTGTCAAACACTTACAATATAATAGAAATAAGAATAAACATAAATATAAATACATGAAATAGAAACTAATAATTGGGGACAATAGGACAGGGATGGTAGGCACGATTGTACGCTTATGCACGCCTCTTACAGACGTCTTGACATGAGGTCAACAGAGATTAGTTTGAAGGTAAAGGAGTGGGGTTTGAGCATGTGACAACAGAATCAGATATTGAGTTCCAGACATTGACCACTCTGTTGCTGAAATCGTATTTCCAAGTTTGGAGTGGTTTACATTAAGTTTATATCTATTGTGTGCTCTTGTGTTGTTGTGGTTAAAGCCGAAATATTCTTTAACTGGTAAGACATTATAACATATAATTTTATGTACTATGCTGAAGACCAATCTTAGCCGGCATAGTTCAAGGTTGTCTAAGCCTAGAATCTCAAGTCTGCTGGTGTAGGGTATTCTGTTGCAAACAGAGGAGTGTAGTACTCTTCTTGTAAAATACTTCTGGACTCGCTCAATTGTATTAATGTCTGATGTACAGTGTGGATTCCAGACAGCGGAGTTGTATTCAAATATTGGTCTAGCAAAGGTTTTGTATGTCCTAGTTTGCAAATCAGTATTACCAGTAGAAAAGCTTTGTAAGATCAGATTGACAACTCTTAAAGCCTTTTTAGCAATGCTGTTGCAGTGAGCTCCGGCACTTAGGTCATTAGATATGAGTACTCCAACATCCTTGACAGAGAGGGGGTCGTCAACGAGGTCATATCCACCTAGCTTGAATTTGGTGTATTGATTTTTTTTATCAATATGTAGGATACAATGCCAACAATGTAAACACTTTTTAAAATTTTGAGTCTTCAATCAGGTCTGATAATCCTTTTCATCTGTTCGAGTCAACTGATGCCCTTAAATATATTCCATTAGTTTTGGGAAAATATAGAAATTGCATCATGTCAAGCCCAGACTATATAGTGGATAGAATTAGACTGTGGGAGCCAAATTACAATTGCCTCTTGGGTGGTTTGTGAAATGTCATGTCATAGCATTGTCACATTGTAGAAAAATTTCTTATTGTGCTTTTGATATCTTTCTAATCTTTTTTCAAACTTTTGAGATATGCAATATAGTTTCAAAGTGATGCCAGTTTCAAGGAAAACCATATGAACATTCCCATGTCCCCAGCATGTAACCATTAATTTTTCTGCTAGGGCTTGGGTTTTGATTTTCTTTTATTTGCAAGTAAAGTTTTAGGTTGATTCCATGGACCAAGACTTTGTTTCTGGGTCATAGTTATGAACCTATGTTTTATTGACTGTCACAATGCTGTAAATATTTCTTTACTTCATCCTTGTAGCATGACAGTTGCTGGAAAATTCCAACTCTTTAAGCTTTCATCTCTGCTCTTAACATGTGTGGAACCTGTCTTGCATAATCTTTTCAATATTGAAGAACATCAATATTGTGAACACACATTCCTTTAGAAATGCCAAGCTTGACAGCAATCTCGCTTTGAATGATCTCCTGATTGTCTTTAATCAGTTCATCAACCTTTCACTCATCAGTTGCTGTCATAGGTCATCTGCTTTGTTCTTGATCACACAAATCACCTCTTTTGGTTCACCACCTTCACATTTGTTTGTCCTCTGATGCACAGTGCTCCTGTCAACCCAATCATCACAACAAACAACCTGCATTCGGTAATTATGACTTCCAATTGTACATTTTTCTTTTGACATTCAAGCATTCAATCATGGCGTGATGTTTGAAGCATACTAACAAGTAAGTACTCACTACAGGCTTCCATTTCATGAGCAATAGCAATGCAACCTTTTTTCATGAAACTTCTTGCAAACTGAAGGGAAAGAAAAGGTGCCAAAGAACTTCTAGCACATCAGTGTTGCCAGCTATGGATGACTTGAAACATTGAAGGTATTATTTTTCATTGATCCCTTATAGAAACAAGAGGCTGAAGTTGACATAAACTGGACCATTTGTGCTGTTCCAGCTATGCAATCTTTTTTATACTAATTTCTTTGTTATGGAGGTTCTACACAAAGAGCAGGTAGAGGTTAAAATCTAATCTTGTTTTCATGCTTTGTTGCAGGATATATTTATAAAATATTTAATTTTTATTTTAATATTGTTCAATGTCCAGATTAACTTGTTAAGATTGGCAGCTGTACAAATTGATTTAAAAAACAAACAAATAATATACTTATATTGGGGGATTATTTACTTGATTTTTCAATGCTAGATGACCCTAACCCTAAGGGCTTTTCCAATTATATTTGGACAAGCCATTTTTCTTTCTCTCCCTTCAGAATTTTTGGACAATATGAGGTTTAGACTATTATAGAAAGGTTGGGAAGAGGCTTTGTCTCCTTTCCCATATTTCAACTTCTTGTTAAGTTTCACAAAGTAATTTTTATGTATTTTTATTGGTATTGTTTGGAATAAGTAAATAAATTTGGCCAGAATGTTCATTTTTATAGTGGCAATTCTCCCTAGTAAGGAGATTTGCAATTTGACCCATATCTCTAAATCTTTTTTGACTTGCTGTAATAGTTTATTATAATTATTTTCCATCAGGGTTTTGCATTGAGCCATCAACCAAATTCCTAAGTATTTAACTTTTTTTTACTATTTGTAATCCCATTATCCTTTCCAATTTTAATTTCTGTTTTTCTGTTAAATTTTTAGTTATTAATTTCGTTTTTTCCCTATTGATTTTAAGTCCTGCAACTTTCCAAAATTGATCTAACTCTTTCAATAGTTCTTGACCTGTTTCAATTGGTTCCTCTATAAAAAAAACCATATCATCCACAAATGACTGGAGTTTATATTCTTCTTTCTTAATTTTTAGTCTTTTTATTCCTGGGTTCTGTCTTATTCATGTAAGCAATGTTTCGAAAGATAATATGAAGAGCAGGGGGGATAATGGACATCCCTGCCTAACTCCTTTCTCTATTTTTATTGAGCACGTGTACTCTCCATTAATTATAATATTCGCCTTTTGTGAATCATAAATTGTAGTCACAATGTTTTCAAATTTAGTGCCTAAATTCATATTGTAAATTTGTTGGATTAAGAATTGCCAATTTAGGTTGTCAAAGGCCTTCTGTGAATCCAAGAATGTTTTTGTTTGTTTTTCCGGACAGGCTTCATAGTATTCCAAAACATTTAGCACTATTCTTAAATTATTCCTAATTTGTCTATTGGGAAGGAATCCATTTTGATCTTTATGTATATATTCATTCAATATTTTTTTTAATCTATTTGCTAGAATTGTGGTAAATATTTTATAATCAGTATTTAACAGGGAAATTGGTCTGTAATTTTGTATAAGTCGTAAGTCTGAGTCTTCTTTTGGGATCAACGATATCAGTGTCTCCTTCCATGAATCCGGCATTCTTGCTGCAAGTAAGACCTCTTTATATACTTTCACCATGAGAGGTCCTATTTGTTCTCCTATTTTCTTATAAAGTTCCCCTGGTATCCCATCAGGTCCTGGAGTTTTATTGTTCTTTTGGTTTTCTATTGCTGTTTTTAACTTGGGCCATGTAATGTCTCTAGTTAACATTTCCTTCATCTCCTCTTCGATTATTTTATCTTTAGTAGTACCCAAATAGTTTCTTATCATGTCCTCATTTACCTCCTTCTTTTTATAAAGATCTTCAAAAAATTTACATGCAATTTCTTTTTTCTGTTCTATTCCTTGTTGAGCATCCCCGTTTTCATCTATTAGTTGATAGATCAATCTTTTTTAAGTTTATAGGCCAACCACCTTCCTGGTTTATTGGCCTGTTCAAAGAATATCTGTCTAGCTGTATTCAACTTTGAAACCATTCCTTCTTGTTCGACTAAATTTAATTTATATTTAGTTATTATCATCTGATTTTTCAATTTACAATCTTTTGGGATGTTTTGTAGCTGAATTTCTAATTCTTTGATTCTTTGTTCTAATTTATTTTGTTGGGAATATTTTTCTTTATTTCTTTTAGTGGTATATGATATCATTTTGCCTTTTATTACTGCCTTCATTGCATCCCAAATATTCTGTTTCATAGTTGCTTCATTGTTATTTTCTTTTAAAAAATAGTCTAATTCCTCTTTAAGTCTATTCAGAAATAATTTCTCTTTAATTAGCTGTGTATTTAAAGTTCACCTTTTCCTTGGTTTCTTCCTACCTTTCCACACTATCTGAATTGGATTGTGATCTGCCCATTCATTTGGTAAAATTTCAATCTCTTAATTCATTTACTAGCTCACCATTCATTCACACCATATCAATTCGTGTCCATGACTGATGAGGATTAGAGTAAAATGTAAATTGCTTTTTCTCAGTGTTTAATTTCCTCCACATGTCTATCAAATTTAGTTCAATCATCATTTCCTCACATGTTTTCAGTAGTTCTCTTTTTTTTTCTTCTCCCTCCCCCCCCCCCCGCTACTGTGATCTTTCTGATGGTTCACAATAGCACTGAAATTCCCCAAGATACAAATATTCCTTTTCTCTAATTCCACTATTTTCCCATGTAATTGTTTAAAGAATTCCTTTTGGTTATCATTAGGGGCATAAATTATCACTAATAGGATTGGAGTTGATTTAATCCAAATTTGCAACCCCAGAATTCTTCCATTGGGATCTGTCCAAATTAGCTCTGCTTTCATGTTGTCCTTCACGTATACTGCTATCCCTTTCTTTTTCCTAAAATCTGCTGGCGACATATACAAATTCCTTAGCTTGGAGCAATCTAGATATTTTTCTTCTTCTTTCCTTATATGTGTTTCCTGTAAACATATTATGTCTGCATTTTGTTTAATTAGTTTGGTTAGTATTCTTTTCCTTTTTATCCTAGAGTTTAGGCCATTTATGTTAATTGATAATATTTTCTTTTCTTCGTCCATCACCTAATTGACTCTTACTCTTTGTCTTCTAGTTACTCCTGTCTCTCTTTGTAGCTGATTGTGTGTCTTCGGTTCTTCTCTCTCTTGATGTTGTATATTTTTTGAGTTCCTATAATTCCCATCTCTATTCTTTTGATAGTCTTAGTCGTCTTGCAAATTTGTTTCTAATTCATCTCTACTACTCAATTCTTCAGGGCCTACCAATCGTTCATAGAATTCTTGGGCTTTTTCCACAGAGTCTACTTTAATTTTCCTTTCTTCCCATGCGATTAGCATTACCTCTGGAATTAGCCATCTGAATATGATGCCTTTTTGGTTTAATTGGTTCACCAAGAATTTATAATCTCGCCTCTGCTCTCTCACTCTTCTTGGGATTTGTTTAAGTACCAAGATTTCTTTTCCTTTATATGTAATTGTTTCTTCTATAGAAATTTTATATATAACATCCTGAACTTTTCTTCTGGCAAATATCACATGGACCTCCTTTGGATATTTATGTCATCTTGCATAATTTGTGCTCACTCTGTATACTTCATCCAGTTCTTTCAGAATATCATCCTTATCTTTTTCCAACAGGTCTACTAGTATTCCTGCCATCACTTGTTCCAAATCCTCTTCTTTAGATTCTGTTATGTTTTGGAATCTCAAATATGCTGCGGCCTTGTCCATTTCCAGATATACCAAGGAATCCTCCATTTCTTTACTCACGTTTCTTAATTGCTCACCAACCATTTCCAGCTTCTTTTCCATTTGTTCCGTCCTTTTCTCAACCTCCTTTATTGTTGATTCATTCCTTTCTAGTGCTTGCTGTATTGTTTCAATGTTTTGATCCAGCTTTAAGATGTCTAATTTCATTTCTGCCTTTAAGTTCCCTATCTCTTCTTTTAATTCATTTGTGTCAGCTCTTGTTTCAGTATGTTTTTTCACCATTATTTCCTGAAGTTTCAGCATGGATTCTTATAAAGTAAGAAGGGACGATTGGATATTAGCATTCATGATGACAGGTTGTTTCTCTCCAGGTAGAGTTTCTTCAATTGTCTTTTGTGCCATCACTGAGGGTGATGGCATCACAGTTGTTTGCATTGAAGAAGTCTTCTTCCCAGTTTTAAGCATTGTGTTAGTCATAGAGGTCATTTCTTGTAAAATTTGTTTTTGTATTATAATAAATATGTTGTCCCAAATTAGCATTTGCTATTGAGAAGTATCAGCTATATTTGGCCACTACTCTAATTAATATGATATGTTACAGGGTTAACCTCTCTTGTCAATATATATATTCTCCAGAACAATTTTAGAGCTATTTTCTAAATCAAATAGCTGGATTTGTAGATCTTAATAATATATCAAATTCCTCTATTTAAATTTAAGTACTATTAATCTGTATTTGTATATCTATAAGTGCTATAAAATCCCTAATCTCAAAATAGTGTTATAAGATAATATTTCAAATACTTACAAATCTAAATGAAAATATATCAACCTTGCTATACAATAATTAATTAGTTAATCTGTAGTAATCACAATTAGTCACAATTAATTATTTAATTCAATATAATCAAGCCTATAATCAAATATCAATACCTAAATAATTAATTAATTATCACCTCCTTTTTGATGCTATAACCAAATATAAACTTCAATATTTACTAATGTATCAATTAAATCATATATAAATTACATTTACCACATTCAAAAATCAGTTGAGTTGGTGTCAAGAAATAATTATTACAATCAGCAAAGTTTAAAGGCTTAAAGTGTCTTAATGTAGTTGTTCAGTTCTTCATCTCTAAATCAAAATTCCTTCACCGAATGCACTAGAAGCACAGACTTTCTGAGTAATATCTCTGGTTTCACGGTCTCACCGCACTTTCCGCTGTAGCCATTTCTCCTTGCGTTTAAAAGTCTTGTAAGTCAATCTTTAAATTCATATAGTCTCTTCCTTTAATAAATCTCCTCCATTTACTACAGCTCCAGTCAAATAATCCAAAAAGAGTCCAGTAAATTATTCAGTTTTGTCCGTGGAATATTTAAAGTTGTAATAAGGCTATTTAATTCCTTACTTCGGATCTCCCACAATCTCAAGTTCAGCCTTCCAATTTTCCCAAAATCCACAGTTCAAATCTCTTGAAGTTCCCTTAAATTAAACTTATTGTTCTTTCTTTCTTTTTCCCCCCCAATTATTGTCAGTCACTTAGGCCCCTCCGATTCTCTTATCTGCTCTATCTGATTGCTCGCATCCTTACCCTCTTTCATCTCACGAGCCCTTTCACTTTCACCAACACTCGTATCTGCTTTGGCCACTGTTTTCAGGCTTCGATCCGACTAAGGTTCTCCAATATTCAACGCTCAAAAGGAACACAAATTCTTTCACTTACACTCTTCGTTCACCACAGTCTGTCACTCACTCGCTTCCTTTTGTATGTAACGATCCAGACTTCAGGACCACCATTACTGACGGTCTCTTGATGTCAGTCTCTACAGAGTTTCTCTGTGTCGCATTGAGAATCGCCTTCTCCACACTGTGACTCGAGTCTCCCCACACCAGCATACTTCACTACAAGATGCGTGCACCCCTATAGGTCACTCCAACAGCAATAGGACATAGCGTGAAACCCAGAGCTAGCTTCAGCACCTCCGTTCGTCCATATCTCATCACCGGAAATCCCATATTTCAATTTCTATGGTATATACTTGTGAATGGATGACTGATGGAATAAATAAATAATTCAAGCATTTCTTTTGGATTTGTCTAGGCTCCCACCATTGTCTCCATGATTCAGAAGATCCTTCTAAAACATAAGGAACCTAGGGCAAAGTATATTATCAACCCGCAAATCATTTTTAGAAAATGCTTAATTAAGGTATTCCACTTTAGTTCCATTTTATCCCAGATTCTTAATTACACATCATGCTTCAAATTATACAGCCGTTATTTTAGATTTTTTTAAAAATCAAATGATGTAGCCTAATTTCTCTTACAACATCGACTTTAAAAAGATTTAGTATGGTTGCAGTTTCTTTCTGGAAAAACACAGTAAATCTAATTCTTCAGTTAAAGATGTGTTAAAAAGGGTCAATTTACATGTTTGTTGACTTGGATTTATTATTGACAACTACATTAAAACCTAGCCACATTATGGCTCCCTATGAAGTGTACATCCAATTAATTCTATTCCATTAGTGTTTGGTGAGTTACCAGGGTGATATGATCCATTTACATTCTGACTATACTTATGTACACATTACCATGAGATTCTTTAACCATGATTAATTTAATAATCTACAGTGACCAAATTTACACATTACACTAAGCCAAAAATAAGCAAATGTCATGACCTAATGATATGTGCAAATCAGGACATTTTGGCTAGTTCAACAAATTACAATTTAAAAAGCCAAGTACAAGGGATAGCCTTATTTGTATAACACCTTAATTAGGTTGTTAGGTTAATAGTTAATGTGATATACCAAAAGAAGAAAGAAAGAAAGAAAGAAAGAAAGAAAGAAAGAAAGAAAGAAAGAAAGAAAGAAAGAAAGAAAGAAAGAAAGAAACACTGAGAGACACTGAGAGGGAGGGAGGGAGGGAGGAAGGAAGGAAGGAAGGAAGGAAGGAAGGAAGGAAGGAAAGAAAGAGAAAGAAACCACTAACTAAATTAATCCACAGTAATTAATTCTATTCTGTCAGTTCTATTATGGTAATACCTAAACCTTCAAGTAAGGTTTAGGTATTGTTTAGGTTTGTGTCAAATAACACAAACAGCAGGAATTATGGAGCAAGTAATTTACGCCCATTGTTCCAGCAATACGCATTTCTGTGTGTGGAATTAAATAGGCAACATTGATACGGCCCTTCACAATGAGCAAGACTGCCTCCTCATAGCTGGCTGACCGGC
>NW_020769586.1:0-23305 GCF_900518735.1 Pseudonaja textilis
ACAACCAAAGATCCATATATATATATATATATATATATATATTCATATTCCAATTTCAAAAACTATAAATACAAATTTGTTAAATAATTCCTGCTATTGTCTATATTTCACATTTCAATAATTGAGTGATTTTGAATCTCATCTTCTCAGTTTTGGTTTTGGATTAGTTTTATACAAAACAAGAGTCTGTAATGATTGAGGAGATAAGTAAGTTAAAATTGAAAACAGTAGTTTGTTGTTATTATTGTTGATAATAATAATAATATGAACATTTTACAGTGATTTGTTTTTTGAAGAATTATATCTCTTACGCTATATTTTTGCCATTCAACTGATCAACAATAATGCAAGGATCCAGCACAATCTCATACTTGGCTACAACATCCATGACAACTATTTGAACACGCTTGGCACCTCAAATGCCTTATTGGATATGCTTTCTGCTGGAGAAGCCAATGTTCCCAACTACAGCTGTGGAAGGAAGGATAACCTCTTGACTCTTCTTGATGGAGCTAAAATGGACATCTCCATGGAGATGTCAACATTAGCTGATGCCTACAAAATCCCACAAGTTTGTGTAGGCAATGATCTGGTAAAGTGAGAATGGTAGGAGTAGGAGTAATAGAACCAACCATAACTTGCTTATGGATTTCAAGAGCAGTCTTTCAGCATAGCCACTTTAGGTGTCAGGACTAGGAATTGGAATCCAGAGTGGGGAATGGGTAAAGGATCAATGGTGACAACAATTAACCAGTAGAATATCTTATCTTCAGAAATTGTGCCTGATCTCTGGAGGCTTTGAAGAAGAGACTGAACAGCCACTTGTCTGAAATGGTATAGAGTCTCCTGCTTGAGCATTGACTAGAAGACCTCCAAGGTCCCTTCTAGATCTGTTATTCTGTTTTCTATGTTTATTATTTGAGGCTCAGTGTCTTTGAGTGTGGGGATGCGGTGGCTCAGTGGGTAAGATGTTGTGCTTGTCGATCAGAAAGGTCGGCAGGTTGGCAGTTGGAATCCCTAGCACCACATAACAGAATGAGCTCCCTTTATTTGTCCCAGCTTCTGCCAACCAAACAGTTTGAAAGCATGTAAAAATGCAAGTAGGAAAATAGGGACCACTTTGGTGGGAAGGGAAAGCATTCAATGCACCTCCAGCATTTAGCCATGCCAGCCACATGACCACGGAGACACCTTTGGACAGCGCTGGCTCTTTGGCTTTGTAATAGAGGTGAGCACCAATCCCTAGAGCCAGAAATGACTAGCACGTATGTGCGAGGGGAACCTTTACTTTTATCTTATCTTTGAGTGCACAGAATAACAGAATAATGTAGTTGGAAGGGACCTTAGAGGTCGTCTGGTCCAAAACCTTCCTCAAGCAGGAAATCCTATACCATTTCAGACAAATGGCTGGTCAACCTCTTAAAACTGTAGCTAAGACTATTCCTAAGATCAGCAATCTTTTGGAATATTGAAACAACCTATATCCTATGTGGCAAAAATTAAAATGTATATGTAATATTGAAACAAACAGTTCAGTTGACACCTGCAAGTGTGTGTGTGTGTGTGTGTGTGTGTGTGTGTGTGTGTTTGCAGTAAAGAGTACGGATGAGGCAGAATTATGATTTGCATGCTTCATTTTTATTTCTTATATAATTTGTTTCTTTTGTTCTATTTTACATTGAAAATTCTTTTCTGTATCCTATTAGGGCCTAGTGGCCAATCCACAGTAAACTGTTTTAATATGTTCATGTAAAACTAAGTTGGTTTTCTTAACAACGAGTATTTTAGACTTTTCCTGATCCCCAAATATAACACAGCATTCGTCATTCCTTTTTCAGATTAGTTATATAACCTCTTCAGAGGCTCTGAGTGATAAAAATCAATTCCCCTTTCTTCACCAAATGTGCCCCCAAAACCAGGATTCAGTACCCAGCAATCATCCAATTGCTCCTCCATTTCAGATGGACCTTGATCAGTCTCTTTGCTTCAGACACAGAGAATGGAGAGAATTTCATGAGGACTTTTACTCCTATGCTTCTCAGGAATGGAATTTGTGTTGTTATATCACAACGATTCTCAACGATCGGATATACAACATCCCTCAGGGATGGCCTCTCTAAATGAAGACAAGTCAATGCCTTTGTTCACTTCATGGAACATATTTCTGCTTTGGACAGAATTCTTCCTTTTCATTTAACACTTATGCATTTGCCAGAACTGATTGAAGAGAAAGTCTGGATCATCACTGGATTTTGGGGAGGGCAAAGAAACAAGCATAGACTTTACAGATATGTTCATAGTATATGGTGCCTTGAAATTCAGGTGAAAGATTGGGGATTGTATCATACTCAACCCACTCTATTTATTGATCCTCAGTCTGCAGATCAGTATTTCCACTGTTCTTTTTCAAATCATGCCCTTTCTGTCAAAGGCCGGAAAAGATGCATCCAGATAGCACCACTGGAGACGGAAATGGGAAGAAACAGAAGACCGATCTTTAATATCCAATATGTCCACACTATCATTCTGACTCTGGCTCATGTCTTGAATGATGCATATTCCTCCAGATCCAGGAAAAGAAGGAAGGAGAGTGATGGGAGGTTGGAGCTTCTGAAACTGCAGCCATGGCAGGTATGGGGTCCCAATACATATCCATCGACTTAATTATTTCTGAACAGGAATCCAAAGGAGAAGATGCTCTCAACTTCCTTATTCTACAAAAGAACAACATATTTAGCCAATCAGAAGCATATTTCTTTCTCTCTCCTTCTGTCCTGGCCACTTTTTACAGAGGCACAATTGAGAGCATTTTAACAAACTGTATCACTGTTTGGTTTGGTGGCAACAGTGCCTCAGATAGAAAGTCCACACAGAGAATGGTGAGGACAGTGGAGAAGGTTATAGGAAGCTCACTTCCCATTATTCATGATACTGCTTACAAGTGCTTTGTGCTTAGAGCTTGAAGCATTGTTAGAGACCCCATGTACCCTTTTTTAATAAAAAATTCCATTAAAAATGGCGGTGCACTCGGTTGCTGTGGCTTTTCACTTTCTGGTTTGGTGTGTGTGTTTGGAAATATATATGTCTGAGTCTTGTTGCATGGGGGAGGTTTACAGCCAACAAGAACTAATATACAATGGACTACAGTCTGCTAGAGCTATTGTGTCAGATTTTCAGAGGACTTACAGTATTCCCAAGGAGATAGCAAGACCACCAGGATTGGATTGGAGACCACAATATCCATGGATTGTAATGGGATCATTTAAACAGCGCAGGTGCAGGTGGTGCAGAGAGAGAAGGCAGAGGAGGGGCTGCAGAGCAGGAGTTTTAACTTCTTTAAAAAGACAGCCACACAAACCATCATTGCCAAGTGTCTTTCTCTCAAATGCTCGGTCACTCCTCAATAAAATGGATGAGATTAATCTGATTGCAGCAAGCCATCACATGATAAAGGACTGCTATGTGATAGTTATTACAGAGAGCTGGCTTCACTCAGCTATTCCTGATGCCTCATTACAACTGGCATGTCATACCATCCACTGACAAGACCATAATAAGGACTCTGGTAAGACTAAAGGAGGTGGGACTTTGTTTATATGTTCATAATAACTGGTGCACCAACAGCGGTGTTATAAACAGATACTGCTCTCATGATTTAGAGGTGATGACAGTCATGTGCAGACCCTTCTATCTACCTAGAGAACTGACAGTGGTGATTTTTACAGCTGTTTACATACCTCCTGATGCAAATATTAGTACTGCACTTGCATATTTACATATTATAATAAATAAACAACTTAAGGCTTATCGTGATGGGGCTCATATAATAACTGGTGATTTTAATAAGGCATGCTTAAAGACTGTATATCAGTATGTGACATGTGCCACCAGGGGAAACATCACGCTTGATCATGTGTATTCCAATGTAAAGCATGCATATGAAGTATTGTCCCTTCCACATCTGGGACTTTCAGATTATTTATCACTGTTCCTTATACCAGCATATACCCTGCTCAGAAGGAAAACTAAGCCTGAAATCAAACTCACCAAGATCTGGCTGGAGGGAGCACTTGATCAGATGCAGGATTGTTTCTCAAATACTAATTGGAATTTATTTGAGCAAGAGGATTTGGAGGAATATATAAAAACTATACTGTTTTACATCTTGACCTGTGTGGATATGGTTACTGTGAATAAGCGCATCTGGATTTTTCCAAAACAGAAACCCTGGATGAACAAGGACATGCAATTACTTCTCAAGACATGTGATATGGCATTCAGGTCTGAGGACAGGGTTTGGTATAACAAGGTAAGAGCAGAATTGAGGCGGGGCATGAAGGAGGAAAAAAAGGACTATAAAAGGAAGATTGAGGACTGTTAAGTTTGAGGAAAGAGAGGCTGAACCAGAGCATGAGTGCAACAGTACTTTATTGTATAAATAAAGGGCTGACCGTGCTTGCCACGCTAGGAACTGGCTCGCAGCAATCAGCGATCAGTTGGACCCCGCAGCCTGCTTTTATAGTGGGCTGCTGGGAAGAACCAACCAATGGGGAGGAGGGAAGGAACGCCCACACCTAGTGCATGGACCTGAGTGAGAACTACACGAGTCCTCAGGACACAACACCCCTTCCCCCCAGATGTGAACACGCATAGTCTTTGAGGTAGATAGGAGGTTTATGTTGGCGCCCGGAACGGCGCAGCTCCGGAACGATGTCCGTCTGTTCGGAGTCTGTCTGGGAAGGCAGAACCGGCAAGGTGTCACCACTGTGTCCCTCGGGTTGCGTATCTCCTGGACTTGAAAGGTCGGCTACTGGGGGAGAGCTTCTGCTGACTGGTTCGGGCTGATCAACCGTCTGGGCACCGCTGTCCGAGTTCGGGCTGTCGGGGACGGCTGTTGGTGTTGACCGGTCGCTGGGTGTGATGTGTATGTGGGGCTGGTGGAGAGGCTCTCTCTCGTCTCGTGCCTCTGGAACCCTGCTGGTGACGGTGCTGAGGCGACTATGCAGTTGGTCTATGTGCCTTCTCCAGACCCGGCCATCTTCCAGTCTGACCCGATACGATCTCGGCCCGGTGATGGCTATGATCTCGCCCGGAATCCATAGGGGGTCACCCGCGAAGTTCCTCGCGTATACCGGTTCCTGCAAGGAAAAATATCTGACCCCCGATGAGGAAGCGAGGGGAGAGTCAGGACAGTATTGTGGGTGCAGTCTGTCCAAAACCGTCCTCAGCCGCCGGCCCATCAGGAGCTCCGCTGGGGACTTATTGGTGACTGCACAAGGGGTTGAGTGCTGGCTCATCAGGAATCGCGAGAGTTTGTGGTGCCAGTCACCCTTGGTAAACCTAACCAGGGCTTCTTTGGCTGTCCTGACGGCCCTTTCAGCCAACCCATTACTGGCAGGATGGAATGGGGCTGTGAGAATATGGCGGATACCCAGGTTGGCTGTGAAACGGCTGAATTCGGTCGACGCGAATTGCGGGCCATTATCGGAGACAATGGTGTCGGGTAGGCCGTGCGTGACGAATAGGCGTGTTAACACGTTGGTGATTGCCAGTGTGGTGGTCGTGGACAGCTGTGCTACGTCTATCCATTTAGAGTACGCGTCCACGACCACTAGGAACATCTTTCCATGCAAGGGGCCGGCCAGGTCGATGTGGATTCAGGACCAAGGAGCACTGGCGTTTTCCCATCTAGTCGGGGTGGCAATGGGGGGAGCAGGACGGGATTCCTGGCAGATGTTGCAGGAACTTACCCAATTGACAATGTCCTCGTCGAGACCCGGCCACCACACGTAGCTGCGCGCCAGCGCCTTCATTCTAACGATGCCCGGGTGACCCTCGTGCAACGCCTCCAGGACTCGGGTGCGCAGTGAGGTCGGGATGACTACTCGAGTGCCCCAAAGTAGACAGCCCTGTAGACTGGACAGCTCCTGCATGCGAGTCTTGAAAGATGTGAATTTGTTCTCAACATTTCCACCCGGCAACCCGCTCCTCACCCAGTCGAGCACCTGGGCGAGCGTTTGGTCCGCTTTGGTTTTAGCAGCAATGTCCAGGGCAGTGATGGGTAGGTCCAGCTGGGTGATCTCGAAAATAGCATGGACAGGAGCGGGGTCTTCAGCCGGAGCGGGTAAGGGACAACGGCTGAGAGCGTCGGCGTGGGACAGCGTTTTGCCCGGGCGGTGTATAAGCTTGTAGGAGTAGGCTGCCAGGAAGAGGGTCCACCTTGTCATTCTCGGGGAAAGGACCTGAGGGGTCTGTTTGTCCCCAGCTAGTAGGCCTAGGAGGGGCTTGTGGTCGGTGACGAGTTCGAAAAAATGGCCGAACAGGAATTCGTGAAATTTTTTAACGGCCGCTACGGCTGCTAGGGCTTCCTTATCGATCTGGCTGTATTTTCGCTCCGTGGCAGAGAGCGTCCTAGAGAAAAAGGCGATTGGAGCCTCGGCGCCATTGGGAAGCCTGTGACTTAAGACCGCCCCGATTCCGAAAGGAGATGCATCCGCTGCTAGTACTAAAGGAAGATTAGGGTCGAATTGAATAAGTACCGCCTCTGACGTGAGCAGTGATTTGACGGTGTTGAACGCATGGCTTTCTTTGTGCCCCCAGTGCCAAGGTGACTTTTTGTCCAGTAATCTGTGTAGGGGTTCGGCTACTGATGCCTTATGGGGCAAGACCGATGCATAAAAGTTCAGTAGCCCTAAGAAAGCCTGCAGTTCAGCCTTGGAGGTTGGAGTGGGTGCCTCGTGGATTGCCTTAACCTTGGACTCCAGGGGATGAATGCTGGAGGCGTCAATTTTATAACCCAGAAAGTCCACCTGTCTAGTGGAAATGGCACATTTTTCTTTTTTTAACTCGAGGCCATGCTGTCTGAACCTTTCTAACACCGCTCGAACTCTCTGGAAGAGTTGGGGTCTGTCCCTGGCCGAGACTAAGATGTCGTCTAAGTAGGGTACTACACCAGGGAGGCCCTGTAAAATCCGCTCCATGAGGGATTGAAAAATACCTGGGGCAACACTTACGCCAAATTGGAGATGCTTGCAACGAAAGGCACCCCTGTGAGTAACAATGGTTTGGAGTTCCGCTGTTTGATTATCAACAGGGAACTGCTGATATGCTTGGGACATGTCCAATTTAGCAAAAATACTACCTGGCTCGAATGTGTGTAATAAATGCTGAATGACAGGCACAGGATAAGCGCTAACTTGTAAAAATTTATTGATTGTTGTCTTGTAGTCCGAGCAAATTCTCAGGCTGCCATCTTTTTTGAGGGGTGTGACAATGGGCGTCTCCCACTTGGCGAAATCTGTTGGATCAATGACCCCTTGTTTTAACAGTTTGTCCAATTCTGCATCTAGTTTTGGTCGGATAGCAAATGGGACCCTACGCGGTTTTAGCCTGATTGGGACTGCCTGGGGGTCAACTGAGAACGAGATGGGGGTACCGTTATAACACCCCAGCTCCTCGCTGAACACATCTGCATAATCAGCGAATAAGGAGTCAGTGTCTGAGGTTGAGACAGCATGGACTCCTGTTAGTCCTAGACCGAGATGGGGAAACCAATCGAGCCCCAATAAGGTGGGTAGATTGCCGTTAACTACCACTAGAGGTAGGTGCCCTTTAAAAGCTCTAAAATTGACAAGGAACTTGCCTCTGCCGATTACCGGAATGGTCTTCCCCTGGTAGTCCTTCAGGCTAAACTGGCATCTCTGGAGCTGGCTAGCGGATAGGCTGGGCTGGAGCCTCTTGAGGGTGTTCCACGAGATAATTGAGAGCGCTGACCCTGTGTCAACCTCCATATGGCACGGTTTACCTTCTAGGGAAACGGAAAGAGAAATTTTATTGACGGTGTGGCAAGTGCGCTTGGCGAGGTGGTGCGTGCGACAATTCAATACTTGCCTCTGTGGTGCCGAGTGCGAGGGGGAGTATCTTTGTGCTGCGCTTTGGGGGGCTTGGCAGACTCTCGCGATGTGTCCCCTTTTATGGCAGTTATTGCAGGTGGCTCCTTTAAACTTGCAGGTGGCCCTTTGATGAGATCCCCCACAGGCTAGGCACAGGGTGATGCGCCTGGGCGGGCCGGTGTTCCCCTGTTTGGCTCCTACCTGCAGCCGTCTGTCGTTGGAGAGGCGGTGGACGTCGCTTTCGTCACTGCTGGTTTCTTCTGCTACCACCTCCTCGGAGTGGACTGGGAGTGACGTTGGTTTGGCGCTTGGGCCCTGGATTTCTGTGGCTGAGTTCGTTGCAAATTCAGCCGCTAAGGCCTCCTCGACTGCTTGTGCCAGATTGAGGTCTTTTTTGGCGAGCAGGCGCCTCTGCAGGTGGAGGTCCTTGACCCCACAGACTAGTTGATCGAGGAGCATGTCCTCCAGATATGTTCCAAAACCACAATGCAACGCAGCTGTTCTGAGAGCGGCCATATATTGATTGATGGTCTCCCCACTCGATTGCTTTCTCATACGGAACGTGAACCTCCTGGCGATCTGAGAGGGCCTGGGGGCGTAGAGGTTCATGAGAATTTCAAGTAGCTCCGACCACGGAACGTTTTTAAGCTCCCGAGGAGCCACGAGGGCCGCGGCGGTATCGTAGACGGTGGCTCCACAGTAGATTAGGAAATAGGACTTTTTCCTATGCTCTCCCGCGTCCGCCAGGCCGACTGCATCGATGTAATGGTTGAAGCAGTTCTTATACGATTCCCACTTCTCCTCGTCTGGTTTGAACGCCAGAAAGGCTGGATTGGAACTCATGGTGCTTGGACCTGTGGAAGAAATCTCTCTGGGGCGGCTGGTAACGCTCGGTGCCCATGGTAGGCAAGTGATTTCAGCTCGGGAGAGGCCTTTCGCTATCCTCTCCTTCTCTCTGGGATAACCACGTTTGGCTGATAGCCGTTGGTGGCGTCAGGATTCGCGCCTGTGTGCGCGTCAGTGACTGGACTACAGCGCTGTGCTGTGCTTTCCGGGCTTGAAATTCAAATGACAACCATTTGAATTTCGCGCCTACTACCAAGCGGCTGCGGCTCACAGCGCTTCACTTTTCCTGTAGCTGGGCTAACAAGCGGCTACAGACGCTTCTAACTTTCGCTGCTGACCGCTCTCTCTAGACTGCGATTCAGCGTTTGCTTCACCTTGCTTGCTGGCCGCTTTCTCTGTCGGCGGACCAGCGTTTGCTCTTTTTGATTTGCTCTTTTTGTTTTCTGACCGCTCTCTCTGGCTGCGGATCAGAGTTGTTCTCTCGCCGGCCGATCGCTCCCTCTCTGGCTGCGCATCGGTGGCTAGTGACTCAGCGGTTGCATGGTGCTTCTGGTAGCCATCCCATCCTCGTCGCCAGTGTTAAGTTTGAGGAAAGAGAGGCTGAACCAGAGCATGAGTGCAACAGTACTTTATTGTATAAATAAAGGGCTGACCGTGCTTGCCATGCTAGGAACTGGCTCGCAGCAATCAGCGACCGGTTGGACCCCGCAGCCTGCTTTTATAGCGGGCTGCTGGGAAGAACCAACCAATGGGGAGGAGGGAAGGAACGCCCACACCTAGTGCATGGACCTGAGTGAGAACTACACGAGTCCTCAGGACACAACAAGGACTACTTCACAAATAATGATCCATGATGGGCTTCACAGAGAATTAAACACAGCACTAATTACAGGGGCAGCAACCCCATATTGACCAATAAGGACACATCACTGGCAGAAGAATTGAACTGCTTCTTTGCCCAATTCGAACTGAATAGGTCTTTGAACGCACTGCCTCTACAAACCACCAGTACTCAACTGTTCACAGTACAAGAGTATGATGTGAAGCAGGTGCTTAGAGCAGTGAATGTGAAAAAGGCTGCTGACCCTGATGAGATACCTGGGGAAGGTACTCAAAGCATGTTCTGACCAGCTCACAGGTGCGTTTACAAATATTTTTAACCTTTCTCTTACACAAGCCATTGTTCCATCTTGTCTCAAAACTTCCATTATTATTCTAGTTCCCCAAAAGCCCTCTCCTGATACTTTAAATGACTATAGACCAGTACCTCTCACACCCATCAAGTGTTTTGAAAGACTGGTCTTAAAATATATACAGGATTGCCTCCCAACAAACCTTGACCTATACCAGTTTGCCTATTGGAATAACAGATCCACAGAGGATGCTATTGCCATGGCTCTCCATGTTGGACAGAAACATCTGGAGCATAGTGGGAGCTATGTAAGGATGCTTTTCGTTGATTACAGCTCAGCTTTTAATACCATCATTCCAGATATAGTGATTAAGAAGATTCTAGAAATGGGCATCTCCTCTCACATCTGCTATTGAATAAAGGACTTTCTTGCTAACAGACCCCAAACTGTTAGGATTGGCAGCTATTTTTCCTCCACTCTTGCTCTCAGCACTGGCTCTCCACAGCCTTGTGTGCTGAGCCCCCTTTTATATTCACTCTACACCTATGACTGCACTCCCTCTTGTCCCACTAACTATATAATAAAATTTGCAGACGACACCACGTTGTGGGACTCATATCAGGAGAAGACGAGATGGCCAATAAGTCAGAGGTTCTCAGACTGGTCATGCAAGAGTCATAACCTCACCCTGAACATCAAAAAGACCAAAGAATTGATTATTTTCAGAAGATGCAAAGCAGAGCCTCTCCCACTATATATATCAACGGAGACTGTGTGGAAAGAGTTCATAGTTTTAAATTTCTAGGAACTCATATTTCTGACAACCTTACTTAGTCAGTCCACACTATGGCCACTGCAAAGAAGGCCCAACAGTGCCTGCACACTCTGAAGCTGCTGAAAAAGAGTGGTCTGGGTGAGAAGTTGCTGGTTACTTTTTACCGTTCTACCACTGAGAGCATTTTGGCATACTGTGTAACAGTGTGGTATGCTGGATGCTCTGTAGTGGATAAGAAGATGCTCCAGAGAGTTATAAACACAGCACAAAAAATCATCGGTTGCTCTCTTTATTCTTGGGAAGAGATTGCGAAGACCAGACTCCTCTTTAAAGCACTAAAAATCTCCACAGACCATTCTCATCCTGGACATTCATATTTTGAACTGTTACCATCAGGGAGGTGTTATAGGTGTCTTAAAATAAGGACTAATAGACTGAGAAACAGTTTCTTTTCCAAGGCAATAATTGTCTTGAATCAAACAATCCTTATGTGTTTTAGCCCTATGTTTATAGTGGCATTTTAAAACTATCTAACTTACTATATGTTTTAGTTAGGTTTTAGACAAGGTTTTTAATTATTATTTTAATTATTTAAAGTTTAAATTCTCTGTAGTGTGATTGTGATGTTGTCAGGCTTCAACAGCACTGCTGACAGAATGAAGACTGACATGTTGCTGTGGTTGGGGGAGAGCTATCTACCTTGAAGGTCGCAAATCGATGTCAATGCCAGCCAACGAAGCCAGGCATAACTGCCCCTCCCCACTTCAATGAGACTGGCTGGGAAAATACCTTATCAGTTGTTCGGCATTTTGCAAAGCTCTAAGCAAAACACCTCTCACTCTTACCAGTCGGGAAATTCTTCGGGATGTCATTTTGGCTGGTCAGCATTCCACATAGGGGATATCGAATGGATCGGGGTGGAAGAATGACACTCGGGGAGGGGGAAGGTGTTATTTGGGGGGTTGGGGGTGGTGTGCAAGATTGCTGTAGATGGATGTTGGGTGTTTTGCTAAGGGCGGATGTTAGCTAATTAATGGGGGGTGAACAGGAAATAAAAACAGCACTGAGAGGCAGATGCTCTCAGCGCTGGCTTTACTTGGACTTTCCATTTGTTGCTGCTGTTGGAGGAAGCCAAAATAAACACACATTGCTACATCAAGACTGTGAGTGAAGTGTTTTATTAAACCAGTTTCTTTTTTTTTATAAATAAATTTTATTGAATTTACAATTAAAAACATATCGACATTACATATACAAAAGGGAGAGAAAAAAAGAAAAAGAAAAAAAACGCTCGGTCTTACAAACCAAAAAAAGAAGAAAAAAAGAGATATAAAAGAAAGAAAGAAACAAAGAAACGGAAGAGAAAAGAAAATACATTTAAAAACAGACAGATATCCTTTTTGACAGTCTGCAAGATCCAATTCTCCTACCTTAATTTAAATACACACATCTTGTCAATATCTATGCTTAAATTACCCATTGTTCATTAAGCAGTTTATCTCTGAAGTAACCAATTATACCACGAGTTCCAATTATCATAAAATGTTGAAGACTCTTTATTTTTAAGTGCTATAGTTAATTTATCCATTTCTGCACAGTCACATATTTTCTGGATGACCATTTGTTCTGTAGGTATATAGGATGATTTCCAGCACTGGGCAAATGCTAATCTGGCCACAGTTAGGATATGAATTGTTACATAATTCATCTTTTTAGGTAAATGTTTATCAGAGATCCCTAGTAGGAAGAACTCTGGTTTGTATTCGATTTGTCCTTTGGTTATCTCCTCCAACCATTTTCTGATTTTTTGCCAATATTTCTGGGTTTCTATGCAAGACCACCACATATGAAAGTAGGTTCCTTCTATGCTTTTACATTTCCAGCATTTTGGACTAGTGTTTGGGTTCATTTTCGCTAACCTCGAAGGGGGCAAGTGCCATCTATAAAACATTTTGTATGCATTTTCTTTATATGCTGCCGATTTTGTAATCTTAATATTTCTATTCCAAATCTTTTCCCATTCTGTTAATGTAATGCTTCTTCCAATATTCCTACTTCACATTATCATGTTCCCTTTCACTATCTCCTGTTCTAATTCTACTTCCAATAAGTATTTATAGAATTTGGATATGTTCTTTTTATTTGATCCTAGTAAAATTTTATCTAGATTCTGCAGTTTGTTATAAATCCCAAAGTCTTTTATATCTTGTTTGTATCTGCTATGAATTTGTATATATAACCACTGATCAATTTTAAATCCCTGTTCTTGTAATTCTTGTCGAGTTTTTAATTTTCCTTGTGGATCTAATAAATCTTTATATTTAATCATTTTTGTTATGTCCAAATTATTGGGGTGTACCATTGCCTCCGTTGTTGATAGCCAGATCGGAATTTTTAAATAGTGTTTTTTGCATATTTTTTTCCAGTTAATTAATAATGAGTCCCTAATGAGGTGTCTATGAAAGTAAGACTGCTTGGGTTTCCCCACTTCCCATAAGAAGGCATGCCACCCTCTCTGGAGGTCATGCCCTTCTAATGTTAAAGTTCTTTTATTAAGTAGGTTCACCCAATCTTTTAACCATAATAGGCTAGCTGCCGAATAATATAATTCCCAATTTGGCAGAGCTAAGCCCCCTCTACTTTTCGCATCTTGTAGGGCCTTTACATTGATCCTAGGTTTTTTCCCCTGCCAAATAAAGTTAAGTGTAATCTTATTTAAATCTTCAAAAAAGTTTTTTGGCAACTTAATTGGAATTGTCTGGAATAAATAAAGAAATTTTGGTAATATATTCATTTTAATCGAAGCAATCCTGCCCAATAAGGATAGCTGCAGCTTATTCCAGGATTCTAAATCCTTCTTTGTTTGTTGAAGTAGTTTGTCATAATTGTTCTCTTTAAGTGATTTACCTTGTGAGGTTAACCATATTCCTAAATATTTGACCCTTTTTGTTACCTGTATCCCCATCATTGCTTCTAATTCTTCCTTCTGATTTCCTGTTAAATTTTTGGTCATTAATTTCGTCTTTTTTCTATTAATTTTTAATCCTGCCACTGCACCAAATCGTTCTAATTCTTTTATTAGATTATATCCTTTTTCCAAGGGTTCCTCCAGAAAGAAAACCATATCGTCAGCAAACGCTTGTAATTTATATTCTTCTGATTTGACCCTCACTCCTCTAATTTCAGAATTTTGCCTCACCCGTGTTAAGAGTGATTCTAGGGCAAAAATGAAAAGAAGAGGTGAGAGAGGGCAGCCCTGTCTGACACCTTTTTCTATATTTATTGGACCTGTTTGTTCGCCATTGATTAGTATATTAGCCTGTTGTGTATTGTAAATTGTTGTTCTAATGTTTTCAAATTTAGTGCCAAGGCTCGCTGAAAATGGCAGTGGCAGGACAGGGACATACAGAGGTGGAGAAAACTGTTGCTGTTTTCGGTTACCTTCTCTAGCATCTGGAGCGATCCCCAGGGGATACACGAACTCCGGAGAGGTTCGTGTCAGCATAGGAGAATCTCGAGTTTCAGACTGTAACCAAGAGAAGAGCTCCTGAGCCCAGCGCGGAAGAGTTAGCTGCCAGCCTATGGCGGCTCCAAAGCCCCGTCTGCCACCGAGGTGACTAGGCAAGATAGTGACAGCCTGCAAGATCGGAGCAGTAAAAGGTGTTGAAAGATTATAAATACAATACTGAAGATTGAAGAATGACAGTGGCGTGAGAGATTTCTTTTCCTGGTTGTGAGCAGCACTTTCGTGGAAGCAGGAGAGGGAAGCAGCCAGAAAAGCAGCTTGCAAAACAAAAGGCAGAAAGGCGTGATCGTTACAGTGAGTGTGTGTACTACAGCTTTTGAAAGGGAAACCCCTGGGGAGAGAGAAAGAACATTTGAAACCAGGAGATTGGAGACTTGAATTTGTGAGTGACTTGGTATTTGGGATTAACTTTTTGACAATATTTGAGAAGAAGCAGGGGACAGAGGAGGAAGAACTGTAGTTCTGAAAGTGACTTATTATCTCTCTGAACTGAGCTCAATAAGATCATCAGCTTTATTTAATACTGTTGGGAGGACAGATTGTTAAGCGATCGAGAAGAGATGGCTAATGGATTTTGGAGGGAATAATAAGCAAAGGAGATTTGTACATTGAACTCAAAACTGGGAAAGGGAAAGAAGGAAAGGAGGAAGGAGGAAGAGTCCAACGGAAAGCTGGGAAGGATCGACTTCTTATTGAGATTAGTCAGCACTTTATACCACTTGCTCCTCGGAGTGCTGGGAAGAAACTCAAAACTTAAACCTTTTGCTTGATGATTGACTATAATGTTTTTTTTTCTTATCACATTCCTTTATTTGTTGGAATTTCTATTAGGTAATACTTTAAGATTACCATTTGGACTCTATTTTTACAACTTGATCCTCTAGCCCCTTGCTTACTGATTTCCTGAAATTAAGGCAAACTTTTCCCTCTTTTCTTTCCCCACTCTTTCAGCCTTTCCTCTTTCTATCTTAACCCCTTAAAAAAGTCTGATAAATCTACCTACTTAAAGGGGAAAAAAAGGTATATTGTCATTATAGATTTTAGTGACAATTGATTTGATTATCCTAAATAGTAACAACAAAGAGTGAAAAACAGTGTTTTTAGATTACTTAGAATACTTAAGATTAATTCTTAAAGTTGTAACTGGGTTGGATTTGATGTATTATTGGTGATTAATATTGATATTCAGTATATAAATTAATTATAAAGATTATTATATATTATTAGATAACCCTTTATAATATAGGTGTAAGACTGCCTATCTATATATTTGATTGAAGAATTAGAATAGAACTTTTATTTTAGGAGTTAAACACTGAATGGTGATTTGGGACAATATATCCAATATAGTGCAACAGCAAAAACAAATATTAAGAGAGATGACCTCCATGACAACTATGGCTTTGAAAGCAGGAAAGAAGACCACCCCGACCCTAACAACTACTTTAACTTCTGCTTCACCAACAACCCAAAAAACCATTGAAGAATCTCTAATAGGGGAAAAACAGTCTAACGTCTCTAACGTTAATATACAAGCTATCCTACTATCCCTGCAAGAAGCAATATCTAAGATGCAAGAAATAATGATTAAGAATCACAATGAAACCAGAGCAGACATTAGTCAATTAAAAGATGAGATGGGAAAGCTTAACGTGGAAATGAAAGCAGATTTACTCAAGGTGGAGGATAAGATAGGGTCCTTGCAACAAGCTTTGGAGAAAAACGAAGTTAAGATAAGAGAAATAGAGGGTAGGACAGAATGGATGGAGACAAATTTTGAAAGGATAGAGAAGGAATTTAGAAATGTAACTAGAGAAACCGAAGACTCCCTGGTCCACCTCAAAATGGATAAAGCAATGACATATTTAAGGTTTCAAAATGTAGCAGAAGCGAAAAATGAAGAACTAGAACAATTAATGGCAGAACTGTTGGCTGAACGGTTAGGGAAAGAAAAAGATGATTTAATCAAAGAATTTGACGAGGTGTATAGGCACCATAACTGCCCGAGAGAAATTCATATTCGTTTCGCAAGGAAGTGTGTGAGAGACCTAATTCTTAAAATGTCCAGAGAAGAAACAATAACACATAGAGGCAAAGAGATTACAATTCTAAAACATATCCCAAGGAAAGTGAGGGTTATAAGACAGGATTATAAATTTTAGGCCAATTATTTAAATAAAAAAGAAATCCCTTTTAAATGGTTAATCCCGGAAGGGATGTTAATAACGTGGAAAGAGAGAAAAATCAAAATAGTCTCTATAGAACAGGCCCAAGACTTTCATGATCAGTTAATAGGCATGGATGACCAATACACCAAGGAGGAAACTAAAAGGAAGCCACAGGATGAACGTAACTGCCACAGAAACCAAAAAGAAGGACTTCCTCAAAATTTAGGGAATGATAAATCACAACCAGGGAGAGAAGAACCAATCTCACAACAACAACAAGAAGGAAACCGAATTATTACTAGACAAAAATCTAAACAGAGCTAGATAAATGGAGATAGGGAAAAAACTCCTCTCCATTAATATAAATGGTTTAAATTCAACACTTAAAAGAAAAAGGATATTAACTAAATTAATCAGACAAAACGCCAACATAATATGCCTACAAGAAACACACATAACGAAAAAGGATGAAAGATATTTAATTTGCCCGAAACTTGGAAAACTCTTTACAGCACCAGCAGACAAACATAAAAAGAAAGGAATAGCAATATTTGTGAAAGATGATGTAAAAGCAGAACTAATCTGGTCAGATCCGGAAGGAAGAACTCTGGTTATACAAATTTGGATTAATCATATCACATTTTTATTGGTAGAAATATATGCGCCAAATGAAGAACAAGGGAAATTTTTCAAAGATCTTCATCAGAAAATAATAGGCTTCGAAAAAAAGAATATTTGCATGATAGGTGACTTCAACTCCATTGCCGATTATCAAAAAGACCATAGTAATGTGAATAAGAACAAGAAAGGGAAAAGAGAATTCTCTATGCCTTGCAAGGACATGATGAGAGATTTAAACTTAATAGACTTATGGAGGAAACTAAACCCAGAAGAGAAACAGTTCACATATTATTCAAATCCACATAGAATCTGGACCAGAATAGATATGGCCTGGATGGATGGGGAATTGGCCAATGAAATAAAAGAAATTAAAATTCTACCAAATGAATGGGCCGACCACAACCCAATACAATTAATTTGGAGAGATAGGAGAAAGACAAAGAAAAGATGGACACTAAATACCCAGTTAATAAACGAAGAAAAGTACATTAACAATCTGAAAGAGGAATTAAATTATTTCCTAAAAGAAAATAATAATGAAGCAACTACAAAACAAAATATTTGGGATACAATGAAGGCAATTATAAGAGGAACAACAATCTCTTATAATGCCATGAGAAATAAAAGAATACATGCCCAACAAAATAAATTCCAACAACAAATTAAAGAATTAGAAATACAACTACAAAAAATCCCCTAAAAACCAGAGAATACAAAATCAGTTAATAACAATTAAACATAAATTGAACTTACATGAACAAGATAAAATAGAGATTAACTTGAAAAGGTCCAAACAAAATTATTTTGAGCATGCAAATAAACCAGGAAGATGGCTATCCCATAAACTTAAAAAAGAGAAAGAAAAGAGATTGACACACCAATTAATGGATGAGAATGACATCTTACAACATGAGATAGAGAAGAAAAAAGATATCATTTACAACTATTTTCAAAGATTATATAAAAAGGAGGAAGTTAATGAAGATAAAATAAGAACTTATTTAGAGGAGACGAATGACAAGGTAATTGGAGAGGAATTGATAGAATTATTGAATAAAGATATTACATGGTCTGAATTGATGTCAGCAACGGAGAACCAAAGTAATAACAAATCTCCAGGACCAGATGGGATTCTGGCAGAACTATATAAAGCAATATTGGAACTAGTAGGACCACTGATGCTGGAAGTGTTTAATGAGGTACTTCGGGCAGCCAAGATGCTGGACTCGTGGAGGGGGGCGCTGATTTCGCTAATCCCGAAGGAGGATGCAGATCATAGATACATCAACAACTATAGACCGATTTCACTTTTAAATGCCGATTATAAATTATTTACTTCTATCATAGCTAATAAAGTAAAACAAATTCACATATCCATGAAGACCAAAATGGATTTCTTCCGTTCCGACAAATAAAGAACAATTTAAGAACCATTATTGATGTACTAGAATATTATGAAGCTCACCCGGAGAAACAATCCGCACTTATGTTTTTAGATGCTGAGAAAGCATTTGACAACTTAAATTGGCACTTTTTAATTATTAAACCAGTTTCAGTGACCTCCTGTAGGAGCTGACAGATGTGGTGTTTGGGACACTGTGCTTTCAAATTTCTTTGTATCTGTAGAATGCAATGACAATAAAGGTATTCTATAAAGGTATTCTATTTCGTAATCTGTTTTTGTTGATGCTTTGTTTCAAAGCATCTATAGCAGCACTACTAGGTTCTGTAACAGCTTTGTTCTGTAAGCCATTCATATTGTAAATTCATAGGATTCCTTTTTTTTTTCCATGTATATGTATACATTCTAATTAGACTGATGTTTCTCTGTGTCATATTTGTGTGTGTATATGGGTATATCCATAATGGTTATCCTTTGAGAGCTGAATGCAATGAAATTTCATTTTAATGTATGCTGGTTAGGATATGTTTAAAATGACAATAAAGTTTTATTCTATTCTATTTTAATTGCTCATTTTTTTCAAACAGCTCACACTGCAACAGATAAATTCACTCTGTTGTTTTCAAGCAGTTTATAAACAATCTCTTTTTATGTTGTACAATTTATTTGTCAGCTGCTTATGTTCTCCATAACTAACCAATTCTGTCAATGTATATTTTGTCAATATAGGATTGACAAATTTTGCTGAAACATTTTTGTTCACATATGAAGATTGTGGTTACACCCATTATAATTAAACATATTTAGAGGTTAGACAACTTTAGAAGAAAGATTCAAATGTGAAAAGTTTTCATGGAATAAGAAACCAAGTATATCAGTTTTTTAAAATTTGTGGATATTTCCATTCTAGTTTCATCCATACTTACAGAACAATAAATTTTCCAATCTTTCCAATTGGAAACTGTATTTGGACCAAAATGGAGAAGTAACAGCAGATATGGACATCATGAATATGGTGGCTCTCTCCAAAGAGGATGCCATCATAGTGAGATTGGGGACTTTTGAGAGACAGAAACTTGTTATTAAACAAAAAGTTCTGTCACAGCTAAAGTTGCTCAACAAGGTGATGAAATATTGCTCTGTTTTCCAAAGCTTTGGGCCCCATTTCAAGTGGGCTAAACCCAATCTTCAAGATGGGTGATTTTCACTGAGAATAGAATGTGGGAAGTAGAAACATAGAAAATAGAGCAACAGATATTCTAATAATACTATATCTGTTCTTCTTCAGTTTTGATTGGTGATTAGTCCTGACCCATTTTCTTTCATGTATCTTGTTTTTCTGCTTAGTCCCTGCCTCAGTCCAAATGTGTAGAAAAATGCTACCCTGGATTTGTGAAGCAAACTCGAGAAGGAGAGCCAGTTTGCTGCTAAAACTGTGTTCCTTGTCCACCAGGGACCATCTCCACTCAGAAAGGTGAGTGACATGAAAGAAAGGGGCAAGAAGGAAGTATTCATCCAAAGCATTTTTATGAAGATGCAAGTTAATAGCACTAGCAATACCATTTATACTTCTATACCACTTTATAGTGCTTTACAGCACTCTCTAAGCAGTTTTACCAAGTTAGAGTATTGTCCCCAACTATCTGGGTCCTCTTTTAACCCACCTCAGAAGGATGGAAGGCTGAGTCAACCTTGAGCCTGGTGCAACTTGAACTGCCAAATTGCAGGCAGATGGTAGTTAGCAGAAATGGCCTGCAGTACAGCACTCTAATCTTTTGCATCACCGAGCTCAAAAGTTAAAAAACAGATTGATGTGCAAATTTTTGTGTTTATTTTTAAACTGCATAATTTGTTATCTGAAGGGATTAATACCAAAAAGAACTTGAAAGCAGGCCTGGGAATAAATACAAGAGTGTGGAATATTCCTTGAAAAATGAAAGGATAGAATTTTAAAAGAAATGTTTCTTTTTGATTTTCTCAGACACAGAAAAATGCACCAAGTGTCCAGATGACAAATATCCAAATGAGGCTCATACCCAATGTATCCCAAAAATTATAACTTTCCTGTCTTATGCAGAACATCTTGGCATTACCTTGATCTTCTTTGCTCTATTCTTCTTCCTAACCACAGGCTTTGTTTTAATAATTTTTGTTAAGTACCGAGAAACTCCCATTGTCAAAGCCAACAATCGGGACCTCTCTTATATCCTCCTGGTCTCCCTCCTGCTTTGCTTCTTGTCTCCTTTTCTCTTCATTGGTCAACCAAGGAAAGTCACCTGCCTTTTGCGACAGATGGTTTTCAGCATCACTTTCTCAGTTGCCATTTCTTCTCTCTTGGCCAAGACAATCACAGTGGTGCTGGCTTTCCTGGCCACAAAACCAGGAAATCGAGTGAAGAGATGGATGGGGAAGAGCTTAGCCAATTCCATCATCCTTTCTTGTTCTGCTGTCCAAATTATCATCTGCTCCATCTGGATGGGAATTTCTCCCCCATTCCCTGATGCTGATCTCTACTCTCAGCCAGAAGTGGCCATCCTGCAATGCAATGAAGGGTCTATTGTCATGTTCTACATCACCCTCAGCTATCTGGGCTTCCTGGCTGCCATTTGCTTCACATTAGTTTTCCTAGCCAGAAATCTCCCTGGGGCTTTCAATGAAGCCAAGCTGATCATCTTCAGTATGCTGGTCTTCTGCAGTGTCTGGGTGACTTTTGTGCCCACCTATCTGAGCACCAAAGGGAAATTCATGGTGGCTGTGCAGATCTTCTCCATCTTGGCATACAATGCTGGTCTGCTGGGGTGCATATTTTTCTCCAAGTGCTACATTATCATTCCAAGGCCAGACCTGAATACAAAGGAGCAGCTTACAACCAAAAGAAATGTAAAAATGTGATACAGAGGAATTTCAATTATCCAGAGTTTCCAACAGACCAAACTTAGAAAATGGTGCAAGCTGCTTTCCCTAGCAAACTGGGCCAATGATTTTACTTGAAATAAATAAAGGGTGGCTAGAAGAGTCTCTTTCACTTTTGTTTAGTAGAATTTTTTGTTCTTTGTTCCTTAGACTATTTGACGCTTGAAATGCTGTACACAGATATTTGAAACATGTTACTTGCACAATGAGAATCTTGCTTATATGTCAGAAATGATTGAGAGGGCTCTAAAATTCCTCTTTTTATACCTGTATCATAGCTTATCTTCAATTATGGTTCAACACAAAACTGAACCTGGCAGAAGCCATTTTCCTAGTTTATTGTTGCCACACAGTTTGGGAAGGGGGAGGAGGTTGGAGTGCCTAACTAGACACAACATAGATCTTTCTTACATGAACCAAGATAATCTCCTATGCAATGGAGGAAGGTGGAGGAGAGTGCCTGAAGTGCCCGCCAATTAATCTAATTGGTCAATGACAGTGACATGGGGAAGAAAGGGTTATTACTGATTTTAATTATGCTGAAACTGCAGGAAAGATTCAGAATTGGTTTTCCATTAAGTGTGCTGATATGATGTATCCAATAAAGAAGTTCTTTGAGGAAGCAAGTGGCCTTGGAGTTCTGAGTTATATCAGTACTTTGACCTATGGATTTTCCAACTAATCAACTAAATTATTTTGTAGAAGCTAAACAAAAGCTAAACTACAGTTCATAAGATTGCCAGAAATGAATCTCTGCAGAATGGTATCCATGGATGTACTTTGAGGAGAGAGATGAGATTGCATTCAGAAGTTTGAATAATTCATCCATTGTCTTCTTCTGCTTGTGGACACTACAAAAGGATCTGGTCAAAAGGGAAAGTTAGGAATGTAAGTCACCTAACAGCTATTTGGGTTGGAAATATATAAACCAGGATAGACATTTTAATACTGTCTCTCTAAGAGAATCCTAAAAGTATAATTGGGTGTAGTTTCTCAAACGGCCATAAGATGGAGCCAGAAACCTGGGTTGTCTTAGTTGTAGTTTCAGAAGAAGTTTCAGTGAGTCCCTGTTTTCCTTCTGTTGGAGAGTTTTGCCGTTCCTCCTAACTGACTGATATTGACTGATATTCACAGATTTGATGTAAGTCTGATACTGAACTGTTTTTGACACTGGACTTTGTTATTGGATTATCACTGGATAATTAGACACTGGACTGAAAACTGACTGATTTAACCTGTGAATGATTTTGGACTGCTTATTTTGAACTTTGCTTAATGTTTATTGAAAGTAAAAAACCTACATTTACTGTACAGTGTATCTGTGTGCTGTGTGTGTATTATTCAAACACTTCTCTCACTACATCTCCCTATATGCGCTCATTCTCCTAACGGGAAATTATCTCAACAGGGATGAAGATGGATCCTGGCCTGATCCAGAATACCTAGCCTTGCATTCTTAAAATATAAGTTTTCAAGGATATCCTATTTTTAAAAAATCCTCCTGAAATCATAACATTTATCTGCAAATTTAGCAGAAATATGTATGTTTGGCAGAATCTTCTTTCTTGGATATATCATGGCTGTATCTTCCTATCATCCAAAAAATTATCAGCTTTCCTCATCCTCTTCTTGCTGGGTGAAAATGCAATGTTATGCACACATACCTCTGGGACAGTGGTGGGATTCAAAAAATTTTACTACTGGTTCTGTGGGCATGGCTTATCTGGTGGGCATGGCTTAGGGTCACATGACTGGGTGGGCATGGCTTGGGGGGCCATATGAGTGGGTGGATGTGGGCAACTCAATGTCACCCATGTCAAGGGATGCCTCATCTGGCCCTTCCCCTCCAAGCCATTCCTTGTCACACCCAGCCTCAATATATCTATTGTTCTGTAAAAATGTTGTTCACCTTTTGTTGACTTTATTATCTACGTACTATAGATATACTTTCATGGACCAAGGAGGAAATGGCTCACATGCTTTGTTGGGTATATGGATACACCAACCAGGTTTGGGTTGAATAAATATG
>NW_020769586.1:25500-64796 GCF_900518735.1 Pseudonaja textilis
GAGCCAAGACCAATCAGGAAGCCAATTGGTTAGCCACTCAAAAGATGAGTACTGAGCATGGATATTATTTTGAATGTATGATTATAAATTGGCAAGCTCATCCTCAATAGTTTTATTCAAAGAATGAAAAAATCTGAGGATGAACTTTAGTGGCATACTTATCAAAAAAGAACCACATTAAAAATAGGAAAATTGTCAGGATACACATCAGGAGCTATATTAAATCCATACAAAGAAAAATTAATGGTACCTGACAACCAATAGTAGTTAGAACAATAACTATAATTCCCTAGCTTTTTAAAGATGTGCTGAGCAGCATCATAATCAGACCAATTAAGAAGCCAAGTGTGTTTAGCGTGACAACAGAAACACAGACCCCTTGTATATTGACTAACTTTCAAGTAACGCCAACAGACGGAATTCAATTGCATAGGGGGTTTAGAAAATAGCCAGGAGTGTGAAATAGATTGTAGTTGTGAGATAATAAATGTAGAAGATATGATCAAGTTAGGGGTAAAAGAAATTTGACCAGATGCCATTCGGGGCTCATAGTATAAAGTAATATTTGTGCCATGGGTCATAAACATGTATTGGGTATGACAAACCCACAAATTAGAGTTAAGACAAACCACAGAAGTGTCATTTTGAGCAGAAACACCATTAACCATAAACAAGAAAATACAAAGTAAAATTGTAACAGAATTAACAGTAATAATAACAAAAACAGCAGCAACAAGATTTTCAGGAGTCTGAGGTAATGAGGCCTGTTGCAGTTGTTGTTGAGCTTGATATATAGTAGATTTAACCTGGCCCCAAGTGATGGCTTGTGGGCGCTTTGACCTTGGAAAACGGGCTTCCGTGTTCAGATGAAGATTGAAATCTGGAATCAGGTTGTGAAGGCCCTGGTGCCATGCCATGCCATGATATGGACGAACACAGCATACTGGAACTCACACTGCTTATTGATTAGAAGGATCTTCCACGGCAGCGTAACCACAACCTCAGGTGATCAGTGGTTTAGGGCCTTTCCAGGTTGGACCTGGAGCTTGGCGATACTTTACCAAAGGCCTTGTTAAAGATTCAGTAGTTCAAAAATGCAAATTAACAGGTGAGTCTGCAAGAAAATCTAAAAAGGTTAAATAATTCCAAGTATATAATGCTACAGCAATGAGATTTTGAATCTTTTGCAGATGGTAAGGGCCAGACTCAGTTTGTAATTGTTTTTGAAGCAATGCCTTAAAAGTACGGTGAGCTCGCTCAACTATAGCTTGACCCTGAGAGTTATAAGGAATTCCGTGCACTAAAGTAATATTCCATTTCTGACAAAAGGTTTGAAATTCCTTACTAATATAAGCTGGGCCATTATCAGTTTTCAACTGAGAAGGCCGACTCATTGCAGCAAAAGAGGATAGGCAATGAGAAATAACATCCTGTTTTGAAACAGTAACCCAAAGGAAATGTGAATGAGTGTCAATAGACCTGTGAAGATAACAGTATGGCTTAAAGGTTGAAAATTGTGTTACATCCATTTGCCAAATTTGATTAGCTTGGGTTCCTTGTGGGTTGACACCCACTAGAAAGGGAACTGACAGTTGCCAACAAGTTGGACAAGCACAGACAATATCCTGAGCTTGAGATAATGAAATTTTAAATTGCTTTGCAAGCGATTTGGCATTTTGATGAAAATAAGAATGGCTATCAACAGGATCAACAAACAAAGATGCAACATCCTTTAAGGATTCATCTGCCTTCTGATTTCCTTCAGTCAAAGCATTAGTAAAGGGAGTATGATTTCAAATGTGTTCTACATACAAAGAATACAAGTGAGTTTCCAAACTATTCTTTAAAGATAAAAACAAGGATAACAAATTCTTTTCCAAAGAGAGAGCACAATAAGAAAAGGGATGAGATTGCATAGCTAAATACACATATTGAGTATCAACAAACTAGTTAATAGGTTGGTCATTGAACAATTGTAAAGCCAAAATCACAGCAGCCAGCTGATCACGTTGAGCTGAAGTCTGTGTGGCAGTAAATTTAGAATACCATTGTTGTTGAATCTGCCAGACAACCACACTCCTTGTAGGTAAGTCAGCAGTAAAAACTTTAAGAGCTTTAGAAATAGGATTTCGCACAAAAATGAAAGAAAAGGCCAGATTTAAAGTAGTAGTAACCACTATTCTAGGATCCTTGAGTAAAGAATACAAGTTTCCCACATATTGAGAAAAGGCTATCTGATATGATTCTGAAATCATCATCAAATGCTCATGTTCAACTTTTGTACGAGTGAAAGCTATGCTAATGAGATCCTGTCCTGTAAGATGTAAGGCTCGTTTACGACCTTTAATAATCAAATCCTCTAATGCTGATTGATAAGGATAAACATTTCTAGGCGGAGTAGCTGACAAATTAATCCATTCATGAAGGTTGACTGCTTGTGGAGAGGCATTAGAATAAAGACATCCTGTGGGTAAGGATGCAGTAGGAAGAATAGCTAAACAAAGTCCTATTGTTGAGGCTGTTATCCTGTCCACATATCGATGCTTAAACTTATTCAATGTTTCTTGAAGACATGTTCTTTGAAGATCAGTTAATACAACTAGATCTCCTGGTGATTGTGCTCCCTTCAAAGACTGAAATAAGGGCAACATATCACCAGTTGTAATGTAGAAGAATGGGTGTGCCCAATTAATAATGCCAAGTAATTTTTCCCATTGTACTAAGGTATATGATTTCTGTACTTGTAATTCAGGAAGAATTGGAATGAAGAAATTGTGCCACATTCTATGTCCTAAGTATGTATAAGGTTCTACCTTTTAAATTTTGTCTGAGGCTTTATACAATCCCTGTTGTGCCACAATATCCATTAACTCTTAACAACTTAGATTCATCAAAATCTGGGGCTGCTATCAATATATCATCCATATAATGATAGACTAAATAGGAAGGAAATTTATTCCCAAAGAGTTGAAGAGCATTATCCACGAAATATTGACAATATTATTCTAGAGAGGCTTTGTCATAATGAATGGCTGAGCTATTCTGACTGATAGGGTTCCCTTGAATTTCTGCCTCTGAGAGGCTGACAGCTCAGCAGCTTGAGATTCCTCTATTGCTATTTTAAGAGTCAAATCCCCTTTAGTTAGGAGGTATCTTTGTAACCTCAGATCTCTAACTCCACAGACTAGTTGGTCTAATAGCATGTCCTCAAGATAATCTCTAAACCCACAGGGTAAGGAAGCTGTTCGAAAAGCTGCCATATACCTGCTAATAGTCTCTTCTTCAGCCTGGGTTTGTCTCCTAAAGGTGTGGTGCCAGGCAATATGAGAGAGCTTAGGGAAATAATGGTTACACAGGATTTCCTGCAATTTTTCCCATGGAATAGCTTTTACTGATCCTGGTGCCAGTAATGTGGTAGCAGTGTCAAATACCGTGGCTCCTCAAAAGCTTAAAAAAACTGATTTTTTCCTGTGGCTAGAGATGTCAGTGAGATTGATAGCGTCTAGGAAGCAGTCAAAATGATTAATGTAAGACTCCCAAGTCTCTGCTGTTGGTCTGAAGGGGGGGAACACAGGGGTTGAAGTCATCTCGTCTTTTGAGGTGCTGGTTTCTTCTGAGGGAAATTGAAATTCGCACTCGTGAATAGTAACAACCAGCTCTTAAAGTGACATTCAGCTCGGAAATGACTTCAGCTCTTTTTGAAGTGATTTTTGCTCAGCAATCTTGCTTGGTTGCCTCTAGACATATCCCATTCTAGTCACCAGTGTAGTATAGGTAGTGGATTGACAGAGGCAACACAGAGCAAACTTCAACTGTAACTTTATTTTAACCATGAAGGGTTGCCGCGACTTGCTATGATAACAAGGCAGCCAGCTTGCGGGCAACAGCTGATGTCATTTGACAGCTCCCTTTTATACTCAGATGTCAAATGACATCAGCCAATAGGAACGGTCCATGTTCCCTCTGGAAGCACGGACCATAATGAGAACTTCAGCTCAGTCTCTAGGAACGCAATACCATAATTTATATAATAAACTAAAAAAACCTTCAAAATATAAAGGATCTTCAGAATCTTACATGTATATGGAAAGAAACACTGTGAGCATCAAGAAAAAAATGTCTATATAGACTATAACTCTATTTACCCAACGATACAGTCCACAGCCTGACATTTTCCTGGCTCTTTGTCAGCTGTGATCAAAAAAGGAATTTTCTGCGATGGATGGAAAGTGAAATTTAACTTCATCATGAGCAATTCAGCTTAATTTAAGATGAATAAATGAAGATCTAAGAAAAAAGAAAACCAGAAACAATTCCTACTATAACATTAGGCAGGGTTAAAGGCTAAAACATACAATGAATGATTGCAAGTACTCAGTATGGCTAGTCTAGTGAAGAGAATTACCAGGAGAGACATGATAGCAGTATTCCAATATTTGAGGGGTTGCCACAGAGAGGAAGGTGTCAAGCTATTTTCTAAAGCACCCGAAGGCCAGACAAGGAATAATGGATGGAAACTGAACAAGGAGAATTTAGCCTGGAAATTAGGAGAAGTTTTCTGACAATGAGAATAATCAACCAATGGAATAGGTTGCCTTCAGAAGTTGTGAGAGCTTCATCACTGTAAGCTTTCAAGAAGAGATTGGACTGCCATTTGTCAGAAATGATGTAGAGTCTCCCAGAGGTAGTATTTGGCAGGTTCTGACCAGTTCTGGAGAACCGGTAGTGGAAATTTTGAGTAGTTCTGAGAACCGGCAAATGCTACCTCTGACTGGAGATTTTACAGTATCCTTGCCCTGCCACACCCACCAAGCCATGCCCATAGAACCGGTAGTAAAAAAATTTGAATCCCACCACATATGTTTTAGGCTCCAGTCCCCTAATCATCCTTATTGCTTTTCTCTGTACTTTTTCTCAACATCTTTTTATAGTGTGGTGACCAAAACTGGATGCAGTACTCTAGGTGTGCTCTTACTAAAGCTATATAGAGTGGTATTAGTATCTCACTTGATCTTTATTGTATCTCTCTGTTAATTAGCTTTTTTGGCTGCTGCTGCAAACTACTGGCTCATATTTAGCTGGTTGTCCACTTATACTCCAAGATCCCTCTCACAGTTATTGCAATAGAGCCTGGTTTCACCCAGTCTGTATATGTACTTTTGGTTTCTCTTGCCTAAGTGTAGGACTCTACTTTTGTCTACATTGAATTTCATTTTGTTAGATACGGCCCAGGGTTCTACACTGTCAAGATCAATCTGGACCATATTGTTAACATCATCTTTTCACTCTTTTGTAGTTCAGCTCTCCTTTGAAAGAACAACATTTGGTGGCACTCATGCCCTTTCCATTTCTAAAATTTGTTAAATATTTGTTGAAATACAGCATTTCCCTTTTCCTATTCATACATCAATTTTCATTAGAAGGCTGGAGAAGATTGCACAGAAAGATGATAGACTCTCCCTCAGGAGGAGATTAAAGCATCTTGTCCCCCAAACCACCTCATTAACTGTATGATGTGGACCAGGACATGGGTATTTGACTAGTTCCAAGAAGGTGTCTATGGAGATTCTCAGCCATCCATGTCATGGTTATCCCAAAGGTGCTTTTGCAAGAGGCAACTGGCTTTTCTTGTTTGAATACATTCTTTCAACAGTTCCAAGAAGATGCCACACCCATTTGTACTACTCAGGTGACCCTAATGACATAGAAAAATATCCAGGTGGCCTCAATGATTCTCTAAAAGAATGAAAATGACCAGCTGTCTGCAATTATAAATCTTTCCATTCCCCACCATCCAGTCAGAGCTGAAGAATCTTCTTGAATGGGAAGTGAAACATCTTCAAAGAAAGACAAGAAAGTCCAGTTGTCTCTTGAAAAAGTGTTGAGGTAATTCCCCGTTAGGAGAATGAGAAGATATAGGAAGACTTATTTGAGAGAAGTGTTTGAATAATACACACACAGTACACAGATACACTGTACAATAAATGTAGGTTTTTACTTCCAGACAGGTTTAAGCAAAGTCCAAAATAAGCAATCCAAAGTCATTCACAAGTTAAATCAGTCAGTTTTCAATCCAGGGATAATCCAAATATCAAACCCAGTGTCAAAAAACAGTTCAGTAACAAATTTACATCAAATGTAGAAATATCAGTCAATTAGAAGAAATGGAGGAACAGCAATATTTTCCAAGAGAAGGAAACAGAGATACTCACTCAGACACACTTTCTTCTGAGACTAAGACTAAAACAATCCAGGTTTCTGGCTCCATCTTATGGCTGTTTGAGATACCACACCTAATTACAGTTTTGCATTTTCTTAAAGATACAATTTTAAAATGTTTATCCTGGTTTATATATTTCTAACCCAACTAGCTGTTAGGTGACATATAGAATAAGTCTCATAGATAAGACCAGGGCCTACCTTCATTTCCTAATGACAATCTGTGGACTCTTTGGTTTGGATTCTTTGGACTGTCCAGAAGCAGAATATGACGGTGTATGCATTACCACAACTTCTGATTCAGCATTTAGGGGCAATTTTACTTCTCCCTGACATCAATGGGACATTCAATCATCCCATTCTGTAGAAATTCCTTTATAAAAATCTTATTATGGTCTATGTTAGCTACTTTCTTGTTTAACTTATTTATAATAACTTAGTTGACTAGTTGCTGAATCCAGATTAAACTACTAATGTGATCTTGAGCCCAAAATTGCAAAGCACACCAACTGCAGATGAATGATGATACAACTAAACTAATGGAAATTTTAGGGCACCACCAACATATTTTTGGCAGCAGCAAAAGATTCGCATTGCACAAATATCACATTTCAAAAATCTCATAGCAGGTATGCTAAAGTTCCACGAAAGATATGCCATCTTAAGAGTTCAAAAGAGCTGAGTGAACATCTAGGAATTCTACTAGACAAGGATGTGGAACAGGATCTTGCACCAGCCTTTTAATCATTTCAACCAAAATTGTTGGCCTGCTTATGGATGGAGGGCAGCTTGGAGCAGTTTATAAGTGTGGCTTGTTGGAAAATGCTGAGACTTAAAATCCCCGTCTCACATTTCTTCATTTCTTCTGGTTATAAGCTGCTCCTTCATATTCAGGTCTGGCCTCAGAATGATTATGTAGCATTTGGGGATGAAGATGCAGCCCAGCAACCCAGCACTAGAGGCCAAGATGGAGAAGATCTGCACAGCCACCATGTATTTCCCTTTGGTGCTCAGGTAGGTGGGCACAAAAGTCACCCAGACACTGCAGAAGACCAGCATACTGAAGGTTATAAGCTTGGCTTCATTAAAAGCCCCAGGAAGGTTCCTGGCCAGGAAAGCCACTATGAAACAGATGGTGGCCAGGAAGCCCAGGTAGCTGAGGGTGATGTAGAACATGACAATGGAGCCTTCATTGCATTGCAAGATGGCCACTCCAGGTTGAGAATGAAAGTCAAATTCAGGGAATGGGGGAGAAGCTCCAAGCCAGATGGAGCAGAGGATAATTTGGACAGCAGAACAAGAAAGGATGATGGAATTGGCTAAACTCTTCCCCAACCATCTCTTCACTCGGTTTCCTGGTTTTGTGGCCAGGAAAGCCAGCACCACTGTGATTGTCTTGGCCAAGAGAGAGGAAATGGCAACTGAGAAAGTGATGCTGAAAACCATCTGTCGCAAAAGGCAGGTGACTTTCCTTGGTTGACCAATGAAGAGAAAAGGAGACAAGAAGCAAAGCAAGAGGGAGACCAGGAGGATAAAAGAGAGGTCACGATTGTTAGCTTTGACAATGGGACTTTCTAGATATTGAAAGAATATAACGAAGACAAAACCTGAAGTTAGGAACAAGAATAGGGCAAAGGAGACCAAGATGATGCCCAGATATTCTTCATGCAATAGAAAGGATACAGCTTTGGAGATACATTGAACTCGGTCTTCATTTGGATACTTATCATCTGGACATTTCATGCATTGTTCCATATCTGAGAAAACAACAAAGCAATATTTCTTTAATCTTCTGTCCTTTTACATTTCAAGAAATACTTTTGTGCCACAACAGTTGGTACCCCAAGCATTTTCAAAGAAGCATTTGTTAAGAGTTGAACAAAAAAAAATTCTGAAGAATGTGATTTTCTATCTCTAGGTGTGTTTGTCATCTCTCTCTCTCACACACACACACATATCTATCTATCTATCGATCTACCTACCTACCTACCTACCCATCTATCTACCATCATCTATCATCATCCATCCATCTGTCTACATATCTTTCATCCATTCATTAGCTATCTATATCATCATTATCTATCTATCTATCCATCCATCCATCATCATCATCTATCAATCATCATCTATCATCATCCATCCATCATCTACCTATCTACCTACCTACCTACCAACCTATCTATCTACCTATCATCTGCCAAACATCTATCTATCATTATAATCTACCTATCATCATCCATCTATCCATCCATCTATCCATCCATCCATCATCATTATCTATCTAACTATCTATCTATGTATCTATCTATCTACCTACCTACCTTTCATCTATCATCTGTACCTATGTTGCTAAGGTGTACCAAATTTGGGGAAGTTCTAGGAAATGAATAATTTCCTCTGTAACATGCAGATACTTGATAGGAAGCTGCATTATTAGAAGTGTGAAAATGAAATAGTTAACTTTTCTAGGCAAATATCCTGGGTTGTGCCTAATGACATTTGTTAATATACTGAATCCCAAGGATGTTGTATCTTATAAAACCTAGTTAGCTCACAAAGAAATGGCTGCTGGCAGCAATGGTAAAATGTGTCAAATGAGGAGCAGTCATAACTGTCCAAGTCATTGTGGAGCAGCAACACCTTCCCAATGACCCTCAAGGGGAAGCCCATGGAGAATGCATCAAAATTAGCCTTACATTAGGTGGACCTAAAATAATGCCTTGAGATTCAAAGAATGTTCCTAAAGATATAAATGTGGAAGATCACATTCAAAAGTAAAAAGCAGAAGAGATATTGGCTCTGGGTGTAATAAAGTTTGCTCAATATTTCACATTTCTGCCTTTATCCAGCTTCTCCTTTAAGAATTTTTTTACTATTCTTTCCTTTAGATCATAAATTGTACAGTATGAAAATTATCAAGAAAGCAGTTGAGCTTCAAACTGTTTTTTAATTTGCAGTTCCACATAAACACTCTGGATGAATCCACTTCTACAAGCCCTTCCATTATCTTCAGCCTGAGCACCTTCTTGAATGGAGATGGTCCCCTCTGGACAAGGAATGCAGTCATAGCAGCAAACTGGCTCTCCTTCTCGAGCTTGCTTGACAAATCCAGGTTGACATTTTTCCACACATTTGGACTGAGGAAGAGACTAAGGAGAAAAACAGGAATTAAAACAAAATATTAACACTAACCAGCCTGACATGCTGACATGTTCTTGAAATAAGATTTAAAGTGACTGCTCAGTTTTTCAAACTGTAGCAATATGAGATAGATGTGAGGTCATTAGAACATGTCCCTCAAAAAGAGTGAGCCAGGTATCTTTTGCTGCAGCATCTGGGCAATGGATATGATTGTCAGTCGGAGATATTTATAAGGCTTAACTAGGTGTCCAAGACAAGGTCTTTTCTGCTGAATAACTTCAATAACAACAACTGGCATGTAAGAACAAATTTGTTCCACGTTAGTTGAACAATAACATATCTGAATTACAAATCTGTATAATTAGTATAAAACTAATACAAAGTTTGTTATTAGTTACATTTGGAGACTTCATTCCCCTCCTCCCCCCCAAAAAAACTTGAGGAGGCTAACAATCAAGATGAACATTTGCATTCAAGGGTTTTTAGATAAGGTGCTCTCTTGTAGAAGCCTAAGGCCAAATCTAAGTAGAAATTCTTTTCAAATTGTCCCTCATTATATCGGATATCAGCAAAGGCTTTTCTCTTCAAATTTCTAAGTTCTATCATATCACAAGACCTAAAATGGACACCTAACATCAAAAACGTTATCAAAAAAGCACAACAAAGAATGTTCTTTCTGCACCAACTCAGAAAGCTCAAACTGCCCAAGGAGCTGCCAATCCAGTTCTTTAGAGGAATGATTGAGTCTGTTATCTGCACCTCTATAGCTGTCTGGTTTGGTTCTCCAACCCGACAAGACAGAAACAGACTTCAGAGAGTAATTAGGACTGCAGAAAAAACAATTACTACCAACCTGCCTTCAATCGAGGATTTGTATACTGCACGAGTCAAAAAGAGGGCTGTGAAAATCTTTACGGTTTGCTCATATCCCAGACATAAACTGTTTCAACTCCTACCCTCAAAATGACGCTATAGAGCACTGCACACCAGAACAATTGGACATAAGGACAGTTTTTTCCCAAACGCCATCACTCTGCTAAACAAATAATTCCCTCAACACTGTTCAACTATTTACAAAGTCTGAACTATTATTACTATTAATCTTCTCATCACTCCTCATCACCCATCCCCTCCGACTTGTGACTGCATGATTGTAACTTTGTCGCTTGTATCCTTACGATTTATATTGACTGTTTCCTAGTATGATTTGATTGCTTATTGTACACTGTAACTATCATTAAGTCTTGTACCTTATGATTCTTGACTCTTGATGAATGTATCTTTTCTTTTATGTACACTGACAGCATTTGCACCAAGACAAATTCCTTGTTTGTCCAATCACACTTGGCCAATAAAGAATTCTATTCTATTCTGTTCTATTCTATTCTCTGCATCAAAGTCATGTTTCAATGCTTCCATTTTCTGGTTCAGGACATTGTAGAACATCATTATAACTCCATGGGAACTCAAAGCTTTGGACCTTCTTCCTAGGAAGAGAAGGGTTATTGCTCTTTCTCACTGGGTGAAAAAGAGGCAGGGATAACTCTGGCCAGGTGTGAGTTGCTTCAATATATCTTTTCTGCCAGTTCATGGGACAGTCACCCAAACAAGGACAAGATGAATCCTGATTACAAGGCTTATTTCCCACTGGAACCAAAAGGGCCTTCATCCAGTTTAAATACAATTTCATGAACTAGGCACTGATCAACAAAATTGCCTTCTTCTTTTACAATTAGAGGACAATCTGAGGCTATCATTCCTAGCACTTGAAGGTCTTTTACCATTTTTCATGTGGCTTCTCCATTTCAATAATAAGCCATGGTGCATAGACTTAGTCCAATGAAATGGGTTGCAATCCTTTGGAAAAGGAAGAAAAGACGTAAATGTTTCTCTCACCTTGTTGTGTAACTTTAGCCATGACAAAAGATCTTGGTTGATAATAATTCTCTTTCTTTCAAAAGTCACCATTTTCTTTTTGATGACAGATTTCTTAGGGAAATACACCCAGCTCACAATCTTCAGGTTAGCTGCTAAATCTCCATTTTGGTCCAAATACAATTCGTATATAGAAAGATTGAGAAACTCATTCATCTCCTGAAAGGGATGAAACTAGAATGGGAACACCCAGAAATTTTAAAAGCAGTAAACATGGCAACTTATCCCTTTTTGTTCTTTCTTCTACTACAGTGGTCTAATTTGTAAAAAGTCCTGTTTGAGAGAATAGGTTATACCACTAAAAATGAAAAAGTTCAGCAAAATTTGTCAATAATACTGACAATTCATTTATTACAAAACTTATATATGAAAAAAATATATGTATTTTCCTATTATACCTAAGAAATTACAATACCAAAGAGACTCCATCTTTGTTCTTAATTAAAGTTATCTGAACACTTATACCATGCTTTTGTAACTTGTTTTTCTGCAAAGTTAAAAATATTATGTTCTTGGCTGAAGTGGGGTTTTTAATTTGGCTTGAGATTTTATGTCAGGAATACTAGGTCATCCTGACATTGTTTTTGTGATGGAAGTCCCTAGAAATCCTATGTGTGAGAAACAGGAAGGATTATGTGACCTCTTCTATTGATGTATTATAAATGCTTGTAACCACCTTAAAGGCAGTGTCTCCTTTCTCCTACTTGTTTGGGAGCTGGGGTCCTATTGGCAAATATCTTCAATAAAGCTTATGTTAACTAAAAAGATACTCCTTTGGTTTTTTTAGTTGCCAGAAAAACGGACTGGTGGAAAACAAGGCATTCTTGAAATGCTTAGATAATCACCCTGGCAGCCCAAAGTTGTTGGAGCATAAGAAGGTTATTGGAGAGCATGATGGATGACTCTTTCAGATGGATGTGTCCCATTGGATAAGTCACATCCAGGGGGTTGGGGAAAGACCAGGATCAAGGGAGAAATGTATTATGTAATTTAGCATCGGTTGCAGCTAGGCATGCACCAAAATGGCAACTTCTAATAAACCAATTTACTTTTCTCTGAGATGCAACTAGAGACTTTTGATTTGAATGAGGATGAATTTGTTAGAGGCATGATAGCTTTCTTACTGATCCTGGTTATCAAGTCTGCTATTTTCATACTCTCATCTCACAGGGAAAAATGATAATTTATAAAATTTGTCCATTATAGGAACCATTCCAGAGCAGATCACAGATAAATTACACAAATGAAGAGAATATTTATAAACTCATTGAAAACAACAGATGATTACCGGAAAGCATGGATTTATCAAAGAAGAAAATTCCAGGCTAATATTTTCCCAGAAGAGTAGACTGAAACATACCCAGACCAGTTAATTCTACATTATCGTGAGATTTCTGTCGGATTAGTTTTATTTTCATATGAGTTTTATACAGCTTCTCTTAAAAAAAAACCCTCCTTAAAACTAAAACCTGACCCAAGGTGCTTTTTTCAAGAGGCAACTGGAGTTTCCAGTTTTTCTTTGAAAACATTTCACTTCTCATCCAAGAAACTTCTTCAGCTCTGACTGGATGGAGGGGAATAGAAAGATTTATACTCCTTGCAGACAGCTGGTCAAAGCCTGGTAAAATAGAGTTGTGTATTAAGTGTTTTTCTGGGGAGAATGGTCTCTCAGGGTGTTCTGACCCTTCCCTTTTCCGACAAATCAAACACAATTTAAAAGGAACAGAAACCTTGTAATGCTTTCTCAAAATAATTAGCTGTGATAAGCACAAGCTTTGTCAAACTGTATAAGATTTGCCAACATATAACAGACAAGAAATAATTAGCAATACAAAAATGTTCAAATACAAACTCAAGGTACTAGAATGTCCATGAGGCTGTGGTTTCAAAACGTCTTTGCCTTTTGCAAAGAACGTTTATTGCACTTAAGGAGGATAATTATCTTAAACTCAAACAACAGATTACGACAGATTTGACAAAATGGGAAATATTACAATTATCATTAATTGGGAGAATATCTATATTTAAGAGTAATGTATTGCCTAGAATTTTATACTTATTCCACACAATTCAAATTAGGTTAGGAAAGGAGTACTTTGAAGACTTAAACAAAATAGCGTTGAAATATATTTGGCAGGGAATAAAAGCAAGAATAAAACTTAAACTGTTACAAGATGCAAGGATATGAGAAGGATTTGCTTTGCCCTATTGGGAGTTATATTACCAGCCAACAAATTTGATGTGGGTAAAGGAATGGATAAAGTTAAGGAACAGTAAATTATTGACTTTAGAAGGACATGACTTGCTGTTGGAATGGCACGCCTTCCTCTGGAAAAGGGAACTAAAACACAGGGGTATTTTAGAAGATATTACATTCAAGAGGCATTGTTACTAAACTGGAAAAAGGTTAAAAAGCATTATTTAAAAATTCCACTTTGGTTATCTACTATTGAAGCTTTTTCTTATCCAATAACATATAGAAAGGAACAAACAGTTTGATATGGAGAGATATTAAATGAAAAGGGTGAACTTAAATCTATGCAATTATTGGAAGAACAAGCTATAAAGATGAATTGGTTCTCATATGTACAAATACAATCTAGATTTGATAAAGATCTTTAAACAGAAGGTTTTTATGATAAATTGACTGATTTAGATAAAATTTTAACAGGTACTGATGAAAAGGTAATTAAAAAACTTTATGGACATTTACTAGAGTTTAAATTAGAAGAAGAGCAAGTTAAACAAATGATAATTGCTTGGGGGAAAATTTTGGATATGGGATTGATTTAGAGAAATGGCAAAAATTGTGGTCTCAAAATTATAAAATGACAATGTCAACTATTTATAAAGAAAATTTGTATAAGATGTTTTACAGGTGACATTTACCCCCCAACAAGAATTGCAAGAATGTTTAAGAACAAATTGGATAAATGTTGGAAATGTCATCAGATACCTGGTTCATACTACCACATGTGGTGGACATGCACATACTCGACTAAAATCCACACATGGTTGGTAAAAATGATAAAACAGCATATAGACTTTAACCCAGAGATATTTTGATTGGGAATCATACCGGAAATATACAATAAAGAATTGAAGCACTTGATTGTAAATGTTTTAACAGCAGCTAGAATTGTATTTGCTAAGAATTGGAAAAGTGAAAAAATACCTACTCAGGAGGAAGTTATTAAGAAAATTGTGGATTGTGCTGAAATGAATAAATTGACATTTGAAATTAGAGAACAAGATAGTCAATTTTATAAGATATGGAATTTATTTTATCAATGGTTAGACAAAAAGATGTAGTAATTGAAATATGTTAAGAATTTTTACAATATAAGATTAATAGAATGATACAGAATATAATAATAAAAATATATAACCATTGGTTGAATGTATAATGTAATACTCATATAAAATTTAGAATATCTCATATAAAATGATGGAATAATAGTTTAGTCAAAAGAACAATTAATGACTGATAATGTAGGAATATATGTTATATTGATAATGAATGAATTTGTATAAACTGTAAGGGGAGACTATGAAAGGATAGCACAAAAAATTTATAACCAACTGACACACTGTATGTATATATAACTTGAAGATGGTTTTATGTTTTTATGTTTTGTTTGTGTATGTCTGTTTAAAAATAAAAAAGAATTATTACAAGAAACAATAAAAAACACCTTGACCTTCTGCAAAGAATGTTTTTTTCACAGCCGGCTTTTATCCTCTTGAGGGAGGGGGCATTACCTTGCAGCCTTACTCCTGAGTTGCCCATGCTGTTGTAACTGCTCTTTCCTATGAGCAATCCTGCACACACTTGGCACAGGCTCCTTGGGAACTTCCTCTTCACTGCTGCCAGCCTCCACAATCTCTGAAAGCAGCAGTCCACCCTGTAATGGTCCTGGCTCCTTGTTAGGAATGTAACTAACCTAACAGCTATTTGGGATGGAAATATATAAACCAGGATAGACATTTTAATACTGTCTCTTTAAGAGCATGCTAAAAACTGCAATTGGGTGTGGTTACTTAAACGGCCATAAGATGGAGCCAGAAACCTGGGTTGTTTAGTCTTAATCTCAGAAGAGAGTGTGTCTTAGTCTCTGTTTCCTTCTGTTGGAAAGTATTGCCATTCCTCCATTGTTCCTAATTGACTGATATTTCTGGATTTAATGTAAGTCTGATATTGAACTGTTTTTGACACTGGAATTTGTTATTGGATTATCCCTGGACTAAAAACTGACTGATCTTACCTGTGAATGACTTTGGATTGCCTATTTTGAACTTTCTTTAACTTTCTGAAAGTAAAAACCTACATTTAGTATACAGTGTATCTGTGTACTGTGTGTGTATTATTCAAATACTACTCTCAAATATTTCTCCCTGTATGCGCTCATTCTCCTAACAGGGAATTACCTCAACACTGGTTATGGGCCCAGGCCATACTAGGCTCAGATAACTGAGAGTTAGTGTGAATGCAGACAGCTGTTTACTGTTTAACTGTGGTTTACTATCCTGATAAAAATGGCACAAGACACTTCAACAAGTCTATCACTGATAACCCAGTTGGATGGAACAAACTATGTTTCCTGGTCTATGAAGTGCAATCTACTTCTGCATAGAGAAGGATTATGGACTGTAGTTCAAGACCCACCAGTTGTAAATGTTTGGGATCCAGCTTATGAGGATGATGCCAAGAAGATTGCTGACTTTAAACAGAACAACGAACGAGCTCTTTGTATAATTGGACTAACACTGAGTGACCAGCAACTAGTCCATATTCGTGGAGAAGAATCTGCTGCTAGGTGTTGGGAGAATTTGAAGAGGATTTATGTTTGTGACAGTGTAGGTGCACACATACATCTTACACATAAACTGTTTAGAGTACATCTTCTGAAAGGTGGAGATATATTAGCTCATTTAAACTTCATGAAAAGAACTTTTCAAGAGCTACATGAAAAGGAACTGATATTTTCAGAGCTGCATCAAGTTTACACCATTCTTTCCTCATTGGATGAAAGTTATGATGATTATGTATCTTCACTGGAAGTCCTGCCCAGAGATAAACTGACATTGACTGACATTACTGGAAGATTGTTAGAAGAAGGAAGAAGATGGCTGGATAGAGACCAATTGAGGAAGGAACAACCACAAGAAGAGGATTTGTCTTCAACTGCTGTTAAGAAATGTTTTTCTTGTGGGGCTAGAAGACATATAGCTAGATTCTGCAAGAAAGGAAAAAGACAGAATACTGGTAATCACCAGAAGGCTAAGAAGAATGTTAGTTTAGCTATGTCTAGCAATTCAACTGTAAACCATGATTTGTGGGTTGTTGATAGTGGAGCATCACAGTGCATTATTAAAGATAGAAAAAGGTTTGTAAAGATGTCCACAAATAAACAACATGTATCATTGGCAAATGGATGGAAGATGAACACATCAGGTGAAGGTACTGCATATTGTTCTTGTATAAATGAACATTTAACTATGTTATATGTACCTAAACTGAAATTTAATTTGCTATCGGTTAGGGCTTTAGTTAATCTTGATTATGTAGTAACCTTTAGGGCAGATAAATGTATCATAAAGAAAGAGGGAAAAAGTGTTACTGCTAAATTAGAGAATGATTTATATGTGATACATGATGATCAGTTGAAGATGGCTAACTCAGTTTATAACAATGTTAAGCCACATGATGAATGTATACATTTATTACATAGACGTCTAGGGCACTTTAATTTCAACATTCTCAAACAAATTGTTGAATTGTCAGAGGGAGTAAAATTGAAACCCTGTAGCAAGTATTTAAACTGTAATGCCTGTAGCCAAGATAAAAGTAAGGTTACTCCTGCAAACAGACTTAATGGGTTTAAGACCAAAGAACTTCTACAGGTTGTGTTTGCTGACATAATTGGTCCTAAGAAACCAAGTTTAGGAGGTGCCTGTTATATTTTGAGTATTATGGACCATTACTCACGATATGGTTTCTGCTATCTTGTGAAAAACAAAACAGAAACATTCCAACATTTCTTTAACTGGCTAAGGTTTGCTCAGAGAAAAAGGAAAAGTAAAGTAATTACTTTAGTTACTGATAATGGGACTGAGTTTGTTTACAAATGATTCCAAACTATGTTGAAATTGGCTGGTGTTGAGCATAAACATTCTGCACATTACAGACCACAACATAACTCATTTTTAGAACGAAGAGGGCAAACATTACAAGCCATGGCTCGTACTATGTTATCTGATTCAGGTTTACCTGAAACACTGTGGGGTGAAGCCATAATGTGTAGCAACCATGTTTTAAACAATGTGGTGAACACAAGAACTGGTGAATTGTCATTCACTCATTGGCATGGCAGAAAACCAAATTTAAGTTATCTACACACACTTGGTGCTCCAGCATGGGTGCATATTCCCTCACAAGTAAGACTGAAAGGGCAACATAGAGCAAGGAAATTATTTTTCATAGGTTACGAGGCCAACCATAGATCATTTAGATTTTGGGATAAAGGCACAGCTAATGTTTACTGTAGTGCTAGTGCTAAATTTCTTGAACATGTTGGGTGGCATAAACTAGAACAGGAATTTAACAATGATGTTGTTATCAACACCCAAGTAGTCCCTAGTGATGAGATAGTTAAACCATCAATAGCCATTAAAGAGGAAGAACAGGCACAGGAGGAGTTAGAATAACAGGAGCTGATGGAACAGGAGAGTCCACTAGTAAGTCCTGAGTTGCCTAGACGTTCAACCCGAGTAACAAGACCACCAGATAGGTATCAGGCTAGTATTGTATGCCAGGGAAATACAATTCCTGCTAACTATAATGAACTAAAACTGTATCCTGCTAAGGATCAGACTGCTTGGCAGGAAGCAATGGATAAGGAACTGAAATCCTTACAAAGATTGGAGGTATATGAAAATGCTAGGTTACCCCCAGGGTGTAAGTGGATTTATAAAATTAAGACAAATGTGGATGGGACTGTTACCCATAAAGCCAGGTTAGTAGTACAAGGGTTTGATCAGACAGCAAATGACTATGATGAAGTGTTTGAAAGCTACCACATTAAGAGCAGCATTAGTGTGGGCAGTTAAGAATAAATACAAAATAAATCATTTTGATGTGGAGACAGCATATCTTCATGCACCGTTGCAACATACTATATATTTAAAGAAGCCTTAGGGGATAGATACTGATACAAAAACTGATTGTTGGAAATTTAAAAAGAGTCTTTATGGGTTGAAGCAATCAGGCTATGAATGGAACCAGTGCATAGTGAAGGAATTAACAAAGATAGGTTTTGTAGCTGGCATGGCTGATCCATGTTTATTTAAAAGAGAAAATAATGGTGTAAGGTCATTATTGCTGTTGTTTACTGATGACATAGCATTAATCACCAAGACTGAGCAAGAAGCTACTGAGATTGTTTCAGTATTAGAATGGAAATTTAAAATAAAACATTTAGGTGAAATTAAACAGTATCTTGGTTTAAAAATAGATAAAACTAGGGGAGGATACAAAATCTCACAGGCAGATAAAATTAACCAGTTACTGAAGACCTTTAAAATTGAACTTTGTAAACTGGCTAAAAACACCAGTGAGCCAGGAGTTTAGCCACAGTGATGTGCAAAGTCCTGTATTTGATAAAGGTATTTATCAATCTTTAGTTTATCTGATCTTAGTAATTGGTGATGGCCAGATATAGCATATTGTGTAAACCAATTAGCCAGGTTTAATACTGAACTACTGAAAGGCACTGGCAAGCTGCTAAGTGTGTATTGAGATATGTTAGAAAAACAATGCATTATGCATTATATTTAGAGCCTCAGGATGAACTTAGTTTAACTGCATATGGTGATGCAAGTTTTGCTACAGATGCATCTACACGTAAATCAACATCAGGTACTGTAGTATTATTAGGAAAGGTGTTAATTGGATGAAGGTCTATTAGACAAAAACATCTAAGTTTATCTACAATGGAGGCTGAATTCTCATGTTTATTTCTATTATGTACAGATTTAGTTTGTTTTAAACAACTATTAATAGATATGGGAATTATTGTAAATGAACCTATTGTTGTTTACGAGGATAATCGATCAGCAATACAGATGGCATCCAATCTTGCTGTAAAAACAAGATCAAAACATACCAATTTAAGATATCTCAGTGTGAGACAATGTGTTCAAAATAAAATGATTTTACTGGAGATGTCAGAAAATAACATTACAGATCATTTTACAAAAGCCCAAGGTACTATAAAACATAAGAATTGTTGTGATGACTATGGACTTAAACTGCAAGGTTTTATATATTGTCCTACCCAAAGGGGAGTATGTTAGGTATGATAGCCACCTAACTGTTGGGTTGGAAAATATATAAACCAGGTAGTAATTTGGTATTGTCTCTTTAAGAGAATGATAAGCTGTAATTTATCCAACAGCCATAAGATGGAGCCAGAAACCTGGTTCTTCCTTCCTTTCTTCCTTCAGTCTCTTTGTATTTGGCTGGTATGGAGTTTTTGCCTAATCATAGTTCTGTCTGGATTACTGTAAGTTTTTGAAACTGTTAGGAAACTACATTTATGATACTGGACTATAAATATTGGACTATTGCTGGACCTGCTTTAACCATGTATGACTTGGACTGTTTATTAGACTTTGCTTAACTGTCTACCAGAAGTAAAACCTATATTTTACTAGTCAACATATCTGTGTACTGGTTTGTGTGTTATTCAACATCACTCTCAATACGTTTCCCTGTGTGCACTCATTCTCCTAATGGGGAATACACCAACAGAAAGCCTGAATGGAATTTAAGAGGAAGACAAGTATGAAGTCTTCCACATAGAAGGAGAAAAATAAAACATGGGGCAAAAAGGATGAGGGATTCCAAATTCAATAATTGTGAAAATGATCTCAAAATAGTAGGAGTTGCAAACCAAACATGAATCAGCAGTGTGATATCCTAGGAAGAAAGCTAATGCATCCAGAAGAACCTCAGGAAGTGAATCTTGATTGTAATGAGAAACCCCAAGAGCCCCTTGCAGGACCACACTTGGAAAAGATGTTGCACAAAAACTGGATGAGGATTTAGGGGACAGTAACATAGCCAAGGAAGAAATCAAAGGTGTCAACTTGTAAAACATTCCTATGCCTGTTTTCAAGGGAATGGTGGGAAATCTGAAGGAGCAGTATGGCAATAAAACCAGAACTACATTCCACTATTATTTTAAAAAGATTGCAGCTAGGCTACCGGATCTTCTAGCTACGAAATTCCTTCATTGGAGAATATGATTGATGACACCTGGCCTGTGAATATGCTTCATTGGAGAATCTGATTTATAATACAATCGGGGGGGGGGGGGAACAAGGTCATAGATGACTGTGAATTATATATGCCAGAGTTGGGTTCATTTAGGTTAATGCTGGCATGTTGCTCCTAATACATTTTTGAGGTTTTTTTTTTTAAGCTTGGCTTGAGGCTCATGATTTAATTAGGGCAATCACCAGAACTCTGACAAAAGAAGCTGCCTTTAACCTTGAGGCAAAACATCAAAGAGAAGATCCATCTTAGTCCAGAAAATCAGGAGTCTGGAAACACCTGTTTCAATTAATACATCTAGGAGCCACGATGATGCAGTAGTTAGAATGCAGTACTGCAGGCTACTTCTGCTGATCACCGGCTGCCAGAAATTTGGGTCTCACCAGCTCAAGGTGACTCACCCTTCCATCCTTCCGAGGTCAGTAAAAAAAGGACCCAGATTGTTGGGGGAAAAATGCTGACTCTATAAACCACTTAGAGAGGGTTGTAAAAGCACTGTGAAGTGGTATATAAATCTAAGTACTATTGCTATTAGCTGCAGAAAGGTGGATAAAGCAACCATTAAAAACTGAAAGACATTATAGAGAAGCTAAAATCTACTGTTATTCCTGAGTGTCAGACCTGGAAAAATGAGTTTAGTTACAAGAGAGGAGATTCTGACTGAATAAGAGGGAAAAAAAGCTTCTTTTAAAAAGGGAGAGTTTTAGTGGTGAGCCAGAGAACCAGAGAACTTCAGTCTCACCTTCACTGATTGTCTTAATCCAAAGACTGAGCAGCCATCAGTCAGAGAAGCTTTGATTGAGATTCCTGCAAAGATGAGAGGCTGAGCTAGGTTGATTTGAAGATTCCTTCAAATGTTTGAAGGTAAAATTCTATAATGCTAATTATAAACCCATATACACAGGAACTTATTTAAAAATGCACACCTTTAAAATATTAGCAGTGTTTATAATCAAACAATATCTGTCATAGTTCTTGTTTTTGTGAACATTATCATCTAAGCGAAGGGTCTTTAAACTCGGCAAGTTTAAGATTTGTGGACTTCAACTCCCAGAATTCTGAGTGAACAGGACTGGAGGAGGAATTCTGGGAGTTGAAGTCCAAAAGTCTTAAAGCTGTTACGTTTGGAGACCCCTGGTCTAAGCGATAAGATTGGCCAAAACTTTTGGCATTCTGAAGCACAACTGGACTCACTGGAGAAGAGACTAATGCAAGGAATAATTGAGAGCAAAAGAAGAAGAGGACAGCAGAGAATGAAGTAGCTGGATGGAGTCACTGAAGAAGTCAGTGTGAGCTTCAATGCACTCCAGGGAATGGTAGAGGACAGGAAGGCCTGGAGGAACATTATCCATGGGGTCACAATGGGTCGGACATGATTTCATGACTAACAACAACAAGCACAACTAGAATGATGTAGTTCCCCTCTTCAAAGCAAATGGAGAATGGATCCTTGGCTGGTCCCCTTACCTCCCATGACTGAAGTCTTGGAGCCTCCAACCTTTCTTTCCCCTTCTTCTTTCTCCTCCTGGATCTGGAGGAATACGCAGCATTCAAGGCATGGGCCAGGGCATTAATTGCACTGTAAAAATGGTGGTCGTTCCAGACAGCAATCATGTTCTTTTTCATTTGGGTGTCCAGTGGTGCTTTCTCAATGCATCTTTTCCGGCCTTTGACAGAAAAGATGTGCTTTGAAAAAAAACAAAGAAACGACTCATCTCCCAAGGGTGGTTTCACATAGAAATGGAGTTTAAAGGCATCCTTTGAGGGATGTTTTTTTCCCTCTAAAGCAACAGTCCAGATACTATTAATATATTTGAGATGTATATCATTTTTCAGTGGAAATAGATCAGTGAGTGTTGTGATCCAGACTTTCCCTTCAATGGGTCCTGGCAAACGCCTAAATGTTAAATGGAAAGGAAGAATTCTGTCCAAAACAGCACCAAATTCTATGTAGTGAAGAAAGACATTAACTTGTGTCCATTTAGAGAGGCCATACCTGATGTGTCCTGTTTTTCCAGTTGTTGAGAATTGCTGTGACAGAACCACACAGATTCCATTCTTGACAAGCAAAGGAGTCAAAGTCCTCATGAAATTATCTCCATTTTCTGTGCCTGAAGCAAAAAGACCAATCAAGGTCCATCTGAAATGGAGGAGCAGTTGGACAATTGCTGGGTACAGGATGCCTTTTGGGGGTAAAAGCCGGTGATAAAAGGGCAATTGACTTGTATCATGCAGTGACTCTGAAAAGAGTTCAAAACTGATCTGAAAGAGCAATGAAGAATATTGTGTTATACTTGGAGTCAGATCAATTTCAAAATATTAGCTTTAAAGAAATCCAATTTAGTTGTGATTAATTTGTTTATTCTTCATCATAACTAAATTGGATTTCTTTAAAGCTAAAACAAATAGTTTATTTTTGATTAGTTATTAATTAATGACTAATCAACAATAGCCATTAAAACAGATCAAGAAAAAACATAACATTAACAAGACTGTATATAATAATAGTAGCAAAGAAAATAAGTTAAAAAGAGTGTCAACTCATAAAATATTTTTTTTCTCCAATAAATTTTTATTATTTTCCACCAGTACAAATCTTAGTTACTTTTCCAACAACATTGACATCCACATATAATAATGTCTTATATTTTAACATCTATTCGTACCTATCTTAGTCTATATTATCTTTGTTTATCATTAATCATCAATACATATTGCATTTGTATTACAGTTATTATTATTCATCTTATTCTTTTAACATCTATTCATAGCTTTCCTTAATACATATATTACACTTATTATTATACATCTTTGATCCTTCTGTCTATCCTATTATATCTTGTGTATCACTTTCTTGAGAATTCTTATTTAATCATCTTTTTTAATTCTTATCTCTCTTTTTCTAGCCACATGTACCATCTATGCCAAATTGAGTAGTATTCTGATTCTTCTTTCTCTCTCATTTTAAATGTAGCATGTCCATCTCAGCACAGTCTGCTATTTTTTGTATAATTAACTCTTCAGTTGGAATCCTCTGCTCTTTCCACATTTGTGGATGAGGTGATACCTCCCGCCTACCAGCCATTTGGAAATCCGCCCTCACTAACGAACGAGGACCTAACATGAAGAATGACACCAGACCCAACCCACGAGGACCACACAAGACGCTACCACCACACTTCCATGTAGAAAGCAGACTCACACCCACACAGATGATGTGTCACAACCATGGACCAGAAGCCGTACCGCAGCTGCATCGCTACCGACTTCAAACCCCTCCGACCCATACATGAAGTGATTGGACGCCCACCATGAATATGTGGCACAGCCATGAATGTGAAGCCAAACAACAGGATCACAGCCCACCAGCTAAAATCCCCTGGCAACTAAGACTAACCTGAGCACAACTAAGCCCCCACCTGAACAGAACACACCTCCAGCCAGTCAGAACACAGCAACCCCCCAACCAATCAGAACATAGCCAAGCCTCCACCCAATCAAGTCACCCCCCCCACTAGCAGTTAAAAGGAAGAAGCAGCTGCAACCTCACATTACTCCGAGAAGCACAAAGCCGAAGACAGAAGCCTGAACATGACGAATGAGATTTTGTCAAAATGTTGCCTAGATACTTCCAATTTTATGCGGGAGAAAACCCGAATAACCAAAGATGGTTATATATATGATATTCAGCTTTGTTATATATATATGGTATTCAGCTTTGTTCGAGTATTTTCCCACATCATTATAGTTGTGCTTTTAAAGTTGTAGCAACGTTTCGGCAAAATCTCATCTGCCATCATCAGGTTTCTGTATTGTTTTTGTCTGTGAGTCAGACTTCGTTTGTCTCTCATTTCAGGCAAATGGTTGTACTTTTGTCATACATCTCCTTGCAAACTTCCTACATTGGAGCATTCATAACTTCTGGAGGCAAACCATTCCACTGATTAATGATTCTAACTGTAAGGAAATTTCTCCTTAATTCCAGGTTGCTTCTCTCCTTGATTAGTTTCCATCTGTTGCTTCTTGTCCTGCCTTCCGGTGCTTTGGAAAACAGGTCGACCCCCTCTTCTTTGTGGTAACCCCTTTGAATACTGGAAGACCACTATTATGTTTCCCCTAGTCCTTCTTTGTGTAAGAAAGAGGTCAGTATCTTTTTTATACAATTGACATTCAAATATTTATTGTATTTATTTATATATCAAACCTCTTAAGCGCCCATCTCCCTCACATAATAGATCTGTTTTGTCTATCTCTGGAGTCTGACAAACACAAGTCTGTTTATTATAAGGATCTTGGTTAAATCTTCCATATTTAACCATTCTGTCAAGCTGCTCAAATACCTTAAGACATTTCCACATTGAAATAGTCGCCAATTTGGAAATACATTTATAATAGCTCATCCATTTCAGTGTGCCATCCTTACCGAGCATGGCTATATTTTTCTCTGCTTCAAGATCTGAATTCATTCTGCAGCAATCCTTTTAGCTTGTTCTCCAGTAGCACAAGAGATCAGAAGACCACATATCCTAATTGTGATGACCCAGGAGTGGCGCAAAGGCAACACATTCAAATAAGCAAGAAGAGTCTCTTTATTATCTCCACCTTTCCCCCCAAAGTCCAGGTTACCTTTAGTTGGAGAAAAGCTCTCAGAGGAAGAGTCTTTAAGTGAAGGAAGTTCATTCCAAAAACAAAGTACATACAAACTGTAACTAAAAATCCAAACAAACCATGCTGCAGTAATTAACTTGGCAGGGCAGGAGAAGGAATTGCAGACTTGAAAGCAAACACAGTTGGGAAGATGCCAGGAACACAGATAAGACTCAACGATACCAGATAATTCACGGGTTGCTCCCAACAAGTTGCTGTGTGCAGCTTCCCTTTTTAAACACTGTGTTCCCAGCTGCAACTAATGAAGGGAATCAGGGTCCTTTTCTCCCCCATAAGCCATGCAACCCATGTTGCTCCCTTCTCCGTTCCTCCCTGCGTGCCCTAGGATGAAGAGGGGGTGGGCCTGGGTCTTCCTCTGATTTCCCTCTCCCTTGCTCTACCACTCTACTGCTCTGCCCAGTTGGACTATGCCCTTCCCCAGTTTCTTCCACAGCCAATGGAGCCACACTTCCACGCCCTTTCACCTGCTTGGCCTCCCTTTCCCAATTAGATTCCGACAGGGGCATGACACTAATATAGCTTGTCAGTTGTATAATTTAAGAAGTCTTTAACTGAAATTTTATCTTTTCCAATAGACAGAATTTTGGATATTACATTGCATAAATGTAATACCAATAATATGGCACTGGGCCTAAGACAGAATCTTGAGTACCACATTGCATGCTTCCTTTTCTGTAGTTTTAGTTTCTTTGAGGACTACACACTAACTGCACTTGGTCAACAAAAACTCTGTCTTTTTTGTTCTTCAACAAGAAATAATTTGTTCATCTCTCTACTCTCAGCTCTAATCAAGAGGATCCTAGCATATACAGTATTTTAGCAACAATATCTAAAAGACCAAGGGGTCTCTAAATTATGTTTTATTCTGTTTTCAACATGTATTGGAATTATGTATTGGTATGTGTAGATGAACCTGCCAATAGAGAACACACCACATCAATATTTTTTTGAATATTTTATCTGGTAGAAAAACCCTCTCAAGATTCTTTATTGCTTTTCAAGCCATTTATGAAGAACATTAAAGATAAAAAATAGTGACCATGTGGGCTAAAATGTTTACCATTGAAAATATCATTATTTTTGTTAACATTATATTCAAAGGATGATTTTCCATTTCTGCTATACCATATATCTTTTTCTAAAGAAGACCCTTTGTTTGAACAGAGTCTCTCCTCACCTTCCAAGCATGAAACAGAAGACCCAAAGCAATGATGAGGATGTCATGAGAGGATATCACTGTTTTGATCTTTGCCTCTTAAAGATTGTAGATCCCAATTCCTAACCATTTCACCTAGAATGGCCACATTGAAAAGCAGTTCTTCAATTTCAAAATGAAGATGCAGTTGGATCTATCACATACCAGCTTACCACCCCATTCAAATTAACTGTAGAAAAATACATGCACACAAACCTGAGGGACTTTGTAGGTGCCTCCTAATGTTGACATCTGGATGGAAATGTCATCGGTAGCTGCATCAACTAGAGCCAAAAGGTGGTCCTTCCTTCCACAGCTGTAGTTCGGAATATTGGCTTCTCCCATTGAGAACATATCTAGCAAGGCATCTGAAGTCAGAAGTCTGTTCAAATAATTATCATGGATGCTGTAGCCAAGTGTGATATTATTCAGAAGCCCAGGAGTCTTGTTGATCACTTGAATATTAAAAATGTAGCGTAGTACTCTAAACTTTTCAATAGGTAGACTAACATAAAAATGTTTATGTTATCATTACCATGACATCATCATGACAAAGCAAATACCATTTCAATTTAATTCTCTTTGCCTTCTGATCAGTGATCAGTTTCCATATTTTTTCCGACCAGTTCTATGAGTAGTTCTATGCATGCGTGTGCACGCCTAACATATGCTTTGCACGCGCTTTCAGGGCTCAGTGACCCACCCCTTTTGGAATACTGGTGAGTGAGATGAGCTGTTTTTTTAGCTCAGATGAGGCATGGCAATCTACTCTGCTGTGCAAATCAGCTAAGCTAAAAAAACAAGGGAATATAGGAGAGGTAATGGTGGGGGCAGGTAGGCGAGGCTAGTCAGAGGTGGTATTTGCCAGTTCTCTGAACTAGTAAAAAATCTCTTCTACTGGTACACCAGAACCGGTCCAAACTGCCTGAATATCACCTCTGTTTCTGATGCTTAAGCCAATATTGATCCAAAACAAGAGTCAAATAATAGTTCCTGATCACCTTTTCTTTTTAATAAGTATTGGGAAGATTAGCTGAAGATAGCTTTCCACTAAGCTTAAGAATTATAAATAAATTGTTATATGAGCCTTGGTGGTGCAATGGTTAGAGTGCTCTACTCCAGGCTACTTTTTCTGCTTGCTGCCTGCCTGCAATTTGGTAGTTCCAATCTCACCAGACTCAAGGTTGGCTCAGCCTTCCATCCTTCCAAGGTAGGTAAAATGAGGAACGAAATTGTTGGGGGCAATATGCTGACTCTGTAAACTGCTTAGAGAGGGTTGTAAAGCACTGTAAAGCAGTATATAAGTAAGTGCTATTGCTATTTGTAACAGCACTAATTTTCAACTGCCAAGTAACCAGGATTCTAAATTGTTCAGTCATTAAAGTACGATCATTGTTATAGGAAGAGGTTGTTTCATAAGTGACCGAGAAAAGCAGTTTTAAAATCAAGTCATTCTCTGTTCCTATAAGGATCAGGTATTAACTAGGAAAGAGTGGTTGTAAAAATATATAAATGGGCTGGGCAGAGGCAACTACACCTCATTCACTAACTACTTTAAACTACAGTTGGTATTCAAGCAATAACTCATGATAGGACCAGGAAAGACTCTGCCCTTTTTTAGATATTTTTTTCCTGCCCAATTTCTGGATTCGAGATTTTCTTCAAAATAAGGCAAAATAAGTCAAAAGAGAGGAACAATGGAAATCAAAACAGTTCAAGAAATTAGACAGGTCCTATGATACAGGCAATAAGTGAAATAAGAAGAAAAGAATGAGAATGTTAGAAGAGCAAATAGAGGGTTAGTGTTACATCACCATGCTAAATGACTTACATGTCAAACTGACAATAAGGAGCCCCGTTGAAAGGCATCGTTGTTGAACGCACTATTTTTGTTCCAGTGGTGATTATACTAATGAGATGGTCTCCTGGCCTGTAATAGTTCCATGGTTTTTTACTACCCGGGGGCTTCAAACTCAATGGGCACTTCATTCCAAGCCTCCCAGTAACTGGCTGGGATAGAAGGAACAGAAATAGTAGCAGAAGATCCATAATTCATAGGTCTGAATCAATCCCTTTCCTGTTTCTAAGGAAGAACAAGAAGAAGAGTTAGATGAATTCAAAGCACCTTCCTAATTTGGAAATTCTACAAGTTTTCATGAATCAGACAGAGACAAACCAAGCTTCATCTGGAAAAGACAGAAAGTACATTCAATAGCACAGGCCCTACCTGTCCCCAAACTTGTGCCACAACGTTTGTGACTGAGGCATTTATCCTTTTCTGATGCAAGATGTTGATTCTGTCTGATGTTTACTTCAAAGGCAATTAATGGAGAAGTAGCAGATGAGATCTAAGAGGCCAGAAATTTTGAAAATTACACAGAGAAGTAACTTCTCCTCTGGGGAGCCCAAACTTCTCCAGAACTCCATTTCCAGAGGAGTAGCTGGAAAAAAGAAAATCATAGCTCCATCCCTGGGGGCACTGTTCTATAGTGGTTGTGGGCCTTCCTGTTGGTCTTGTTCAGAAAGTGATGCTGGATGAAGGTAGTTCAACACCCAGGTGATCAGTGGCACTTCACCTGGACAAGATTAGCCAAGATATATCCAAAAGCCAATCTAAAATGTTGTAAATGCCAACGAGGTGATGGTAACTTCTATCACATGTGATGGCTATGCCCTCAGGCCAGGACCTATTGGAATAAAATTAGGAAGTGGACACAAGAAATTATTGGATGCCAAATTGAATTCAAACTGGAAACCTATTTACTTGGGATTATTCAAAAACAATATCCAAAAAAGATTAAATATTTAATTTTACACATATTGACAGTGGCCAGAATAGCTTACGTGCAAATGTGGAAAGAGCAGAGGGTTCCAACTGAAGAGTTAATTATACAAAAAATAGCAGACTGTGCTGAGATGGACATGCTCACACTTAAAATGAAAGAGAAAGAAGAATCAGAATACTACTTGATTTGGCATAAATGGCATATGTGGCAAGAAAAAGAGAGATAAAAATTCGAAAAGATCAGGGGTGGGATTCTATTGGTTCACACTGGTTCTATGGAACCAGTTGTTAATGTCAGCGGTCATTCTTAGAACTGGTAAAACCGACCCCTGGCTGGCCCTGCCCCTCTCCACCGCTCCTGCGGGCCAAAACTGATACTAAAGAAATAAATAAACACATAGATTAAAAAAGAAATAAATTAAAACACATAAATTACCAAAAATGAGGCAGGCAACTTCTTGTTACATTGTTGTTGTTATACATTGTCTGTTTCTGCTTAAATCAATATACAGCAACATCAATGTAACAAAAACCTGCATGCATACATAAATGGAATTTTTTTTTAATAAAAGTTTTTTATTTTTTTAAACGAACAAAACAAACATAAAACAAACCATCTTCAGGTACATACAGTGTGTCAGTTACAAATCACTTGTGCACAATCTCTGCAGTCTTTCCCTTCCAATTTGCATTATATCATAAATCCACTATATATATTTACATTATTACTATTACTAATTATTTACTATACTTTACTAATATTACATCATTTTATGCATGCAAATCACCATTTTTACTTAATCTACATTACAATGTTCATTTCTTCACCACGAATCTAGTCTATAACAATATATCCTTACTTTACCATTCCTTTGAAATTCTATTATATTTATATTATATTATAAAGTATTATAAAATATTTCATAAATGAAAAAGCAAAGCAGAAACAAATATCAATAAGCACAGCAGTGTAACAGAACAATTATTTAAATATCTTTACATTGGCTTATTTCTAATTTTGTTAATTATATTACATGTTTATAATTATCAACCTTCTGTATTTAATTCATACGTAGCAATGATCATTCTCCACCTAATTTCTACCTCTTATCTCTATCCATTTCTGCACATTGTAATTTTTAAATTTCATTTTCATCTATGGGGATCTCTTCATTTTTCCACTCTTGTGCAAACATGATTCTAACCGCTGTTAACATATGTAACATTAAATATGTATTGTACTCCCTTTATTTATGTGGGTGCCAACAAAAATATTTCTAGTTTTAAAATGTAAAGATATATGTTGCATTACCATCTTTGCTAACCTTGACACTACATCCTCTTGAATAGCTACACTAGCAGAGAGCAATACTGAATCCATATATTTCCAGTTTTGCTAAGCAACTGGCCACTAAGTGATGACCTGGTCATTAAATGAGGACCACTTAAATTTGGGTTGCCAGTCACATGGCCACCTGCCCCGCCCCTTCCAGGGCTCCACAGGCCTTGGAAACTTGCATAAAGCACTTGCTAAGCAACTTCCCACTATCCAATGACCTGGTCATTAAGCGAGGAACACTTAAATTTGGGTTGCCAGTCACATGGCCACCTGCCCTGCCCTCTCCAGAGTTCCCCAGGCCTTGGAAACTGGCAAAAAACACTTGCTAAGCAACTGGCCACTAAGTGAGGACTTGGTCATTAAGTGAGTACCATTTAAATTTGGGTTGCCAGTCACATGGCCACATGGCCATGTCCACCCCAGTCACATGATCATATAGCCACATCCACCCCAGTCACATGACCACCTAGCCATGCCCACAAATTAGCCCACGCCCACAAACCGGTTGTTAAGAAATTTTAATCCCACCCTTGAAAAAGATGATTAAATAAGAATTCTCAAGACAGTGAGAAGGATAGCTATGAATAAATGTTAAAAGAATAAGATGTATAATAATAACTGTAATACAAATGCAATATGTATTGATGGTTAATGATAAACAAAGATAATATAGACTAAGATAGGTATGAATAGATGTTAAAGTATAAGACAATATTATATGTGGATGTTGATTTTGTTGAAAAAGTAACTAAGATTTGTACTGGTGGAAAATAATAAAAATTTACTGGACAAAAAAAAGAAATATTTTATGAGTTGACACTTACTCTTTTTAACTTATTTTCTTTGCTACTATTATTATATACAGTCTTGTTAATGTTATGTCTTGTTAACATTATGTTTTTTTAAATCTATTTTAATGGCTATTGTTGATTTTTCATTAATTAATAACTAATCAACAATAAACTATGTTTTAGCTTTAAAGAAATCCAATTTAGTTATGATAAACAAATTTAGCAAAATAAATTGGATTTCTTTAAAGCTAATATTTGGGAATTGATCTAATTCCAAATATAACACAATATTCTTCATTGCTGTTTCAGATCAGTTTTGAATTATTTTCAGAATCACTGCATGATACAAGTCAATTGCCCTTTTATCACCGGCTTTTACCTCCAAAAGGCATCCTCAACCCAGCAATTGTCCAACTGCTCCTCCATTTCAGATGGACCTTGATTGGTCTTTTTGCTTCAGACACAGAAAATGGAGATAATTTCATGAGGACTTTGACTCCTTTGCTTGCAAGAATGGAATCTGTGTGGCTCTGTCAAAGCAATTCTAAACAACTGGAAAAACAGGACGCATCAGGGATGGCCTCTCTAAATGGACACAAGTTAATGTCTTTCTTTACGATATAGAATATGGTGCTCTTTGTCGACAGAATTCTTCCTTTCCATTTAACATTTAGGCATTTGCCAGGATCCATTGAAGGAAAAGTCTGGATCACAACACTCATTGATCTATTTCCACTAAAAAATGGTATACATTTGAAATATATTAATAGAATCTGGACTGTTGCTTTAGAGGAAAAAAAACAGCTCAAAGAGGATGCCTTTAAACTCCATTTCTATGTGAAGCCACCCTTGGGAGATGAGTCATTTCTTTGTTTTTTTTTCAAAGCACATCTTTTCTGTCAAAGGCCGGAAAAGATGCATTGAGAAAGCACCACTGGACACCCAAAAGAAAAAGAACATGATTCAAATCAAGGACTTCCACCATTATTACACTGCTATTAATGCTCTGGCCCAGGCCTTGAATGCTGTATATTCCTCCAGATCCAGGAGGAGAAAGAAGAAGGGGAAAGAAAGGTTGGAGGCTCCAAGATTGCAATTGTGGGAAGTAAGGGGACCCAACAAGGATCCATTCTACATTTCCTTTGAAGAGGGGAACTACATCATTCTAGTTGTGCTTGTTGTTGTTAGTCATGAAGTTGTGTCCAACTGTAGAGTCCATTTAAGCTCACACTGACTTCTTCAGTGATGCCATCTAGCCACCTCATTCTCTGCTGTCCTCTTCATCTTTTGCCCACAATCATTCCTAGCATTAGTCTCTTCTCCAGTGAGTCCAGTTGTGCTACAGAATGCCAAAAGATTTGGCCAATCTAATCACTTAGACCAGGGGTCTTCAAACTTGACAGCTTTAAGACTTGTGGACTTCAACTCCCAGAATTCCTCCTCCAGTCATGTTAGCTCAGCAATTCTGGGAGTTGAAGTCCACAAATCTTAAACTTGCCGAGTTTAAAGACCCTTCGCTTAGATGATAATGTTCACAAAAACAAGAACTATGACAGATATTGTTTGATTATAAACACTGCTAATATTTTAAAGGTGTGCATTTTTAAATAAGTTCCTGTATATATGGGTTTACAATTAGCATTATAGAATTTTACCTTCAAACATTTGAAGGAATCTTCAAGTCAACCTAGCTCAGCCTCTCATCTTTGCAGGAATCTCAATCAAAGCTTCTCTGACTGATGGCTGCTCAGTCTTTGGATTAAGACAATCAATGAAGGGGAGACTGAACTTCTCTGGTTTTCTGGTTCACTGCTAAAACTGTCCCTTTTTAAAGAAGCTTTTTTTCCCTCTTATTCAGTCAGAATCTCCTCCCTTGTAACTGAATTCATTATTCCATGTCTGACACTCAGGAATAACAGTAGATCTTAGCTTCTCTGTAATGTCTTTCAGTTATTTGATGGTTGCTGTATCCTCCTTTCTGCAACTAATAGCAATAGTACTTAAATTTATATATCACTTCACAGTGCTTTTACAGCCCTCTCTAAGTGGTTTATAGAGTCAGCATCTTGTCCCCAACAATCTGAGTCCTCCATTTACTGACCTCGGAAGGATGAAAGGATGAGTCACCTTGGATGAGTGACCCAAATTGCTGGCTGCCAGTGATCAGCAGAAGTAGCCTGCAGTATTGCATTCTAACTACTGCATCATCATGGCTCCTAGATTGTATTAGTTGAAACAGGAATTTACAGATTCCTGATTTTCTGCTACAATGGACTAAGGTGACACTTCTACTTGAGGAGAACCTCCTTAACCTTTTTTCAGAATTTCAGCAATTGCCCTAATTAAATCATGGGCCTCAAGCCAAGCTTCAAAAAAACCCTCAAAATATTTATTAGGAGCAACATGCAGGCATTAATCTACATTAAGCCAACTCTGACATATATAATAAACAGTCACCTGTGACCCTGTTTCCCCCCCTCCCACCCCCAGGTGCATTATAAATCAGATTCTCCAATGAAGCACATTCACGGGCCAGGTGTCATCAATCACATTCTCCAATGAAGGAATTTCGTAGCCAGAAGATCCGGTAGCCTAGCTGCAATCTTTTTTAAATAATGGTGTAATGTAGTTCTGGTTTTATTGCCATACTGCTCCTTCAGATTTCCCACCGTTCCCTTGAAAACAGGCATAGGAATGTTTTACAAGTTGACACCTTTGATTTCTTCCTTGGCTATGTTATTGTTCCCTAAATCCTCATCCAGTTTTTGTGCAACATCTTTTCCAAGTGTGGTCCCGCAAGGGGCTCTTGGGGTTTCTCATTACAATCAAGATTCACTTCCTGAGGTTCTTCTGGATGCATTTGCTTTCTTCCTAGGATATCACACTGCTGATTCATGTTTGGTTTGCAACTCCTACTCTTTTGAGATCATTTTCACAACTATCGAATTTTGAATCCCTCATCCTTTTTGCCCTGTGTTTCATTTTTCTCCTTCTATGTGGAAGACTTCCTACTTGTCTTGCTCTTAAATTCCATTCAGGCTTTCTTTAGCCCATTTTGAGAAAACATTAAGATGTGTTTTGAATTTTATACCTGGTTTTAACTTACACATTAAGACATTAAATTTTATATCAGCTAACAATGTGCGGTCATTTCTTTGTTGGTAAACTTAAATTTGACACAAAATAGTTTGTCACAGAAGCAACTGCCTGCAACGGCTCCTGAATTGGGGCTGAAAGGTGAAAGTGAAAACAGTATGCTCCGTCCCATATTTGGGTGGACCAGGTTGCCCAGATTGACTGGTCTCACCAGAAAAACACTTAATCTCTCCTCCCACCCGGTACAGCCAACAAAGTGAGGGTGTCAACTCAAAAATATTTCTCTGATCTTTTAGAGTTGTCAGCAGAAAGGGAGTGGGGGTAATAATGCATACCTTAAATATTTTCATAGATAATTGATGTGTGTCCGAAGTTTCAGGTGAGCAAGATTTTTTCTGGAGAGCATGATTGTTGACTCTTGGCTATGGATGTGTCCTATTGGATAATGTGCATCCAGGCAGTGGGGGAAGACCAAGCAGGGGTGGGATTCAACCGGTGTTACTACCAGTTTGGTGAGGTTTTTGCATGTGTGTGTGCTTTGCGCACACGTGAGCCTGACACGCGCTACATGCGTATGTGAAAAAACCATCAGCGGTGCTGCACAGACAGCTGAAAAACACGATGCGGAGGTGTACAGCATTTGTAAAAGCCTCTTTTTCCTGCTTTTTCAACCTGAGCTGTGCCGTGTAAAGCAGCACAGGAAGAAAGAGCCCTGGTGGGTGGGTGTGCCAAACAGCAGCAGACACCAAACCGGTTCAGTGTCTGCTGCTCTTGAGAGCTGCCGGTTCTGTAGGACCGGGCAGAACAGGTAACATCCCACCCCTGAAACCAAGGGGAGATGAATGATGTGTCTCAGAGTCAGCTTCATGCAGGTAACGCCGATGTGTTCACTCCTGATAAATCTTGGTTTTTTAAAAAAAAAACTCTGAGAGTTGCGACTAGAGACTAATTATTTGAATGGGGGTGTATTGTTGGAACCCCGACAGAAGGGAGCCCATGACCTAGAGGTTAATACATCTGCCTAATAGTCCAGCAGCCCGGGTTCAAATCCTAGAAAGGTATGGCTAGCTTATGAAAGCTAAAAATCTTGAAATAGCTATACTAGTCTTCCTTTATTTCTTTGTCAGTAAATTTAAATTTAACACAAAATTGTTTTTCTTGGAAGTGACTACCTGTGAAGATTCCTGGATTAGGGCTGAAAGGTGAAAGCAGAAGCAGTGTGTTCTGTCCCATTTTTGGGTAGACCAAGTTGCCCTGTGTTGTGGTTAACCGGCAGCAGCTGCGGATGGTGGAGAAGAGTGAGGACTCAGATGAGGAGCCAGGACCATTAGGGAGTGGACTGCTGCCTTCAGAGATTGTGGGGGCTGGTAGCAGTGATGAGGAGCCTGTGCCAAGTGCATGCATGATTGCTCGTAGGAAAGAGCAGTTACAACAGCATGGGTGACTCAGAGTAAGGCTGCAAGAAAATGGCCCCTCTCTCAAGAGGTTAAAAAGCCAGCCATGAAACAAACGTTCTTTGCAGCAGGCAAAGACATTTTGAAACTGCGGCCTCATGGACATTCTAGTAACCTGAGTTTGTATTTGAACATTTTTGTATTGCTAATTATTTCTTGTCTGTTATATGTTGGCAAGTTTTCTACAGTTTGACAAGGCTTGTGCTTATGACAGCTAAATATTTTGTAAAAGCATTACAAGGTTTCTGTTCCTTTTGGATTGTGTTTGATTTGTTAGAAAAAGGCGTGGGTCAGAACACCCTGAGAGACCATTCTGCCCAGAAAAACACTTAATATGCAATTCCATTTTACCAGGCTTTGACCAGCTGTCTGCAAGGAGTATAAATCTTTCTATTCCCCGCCATCCAGTCAGAGCTGAAGAAGTTTCTTGGATGAGAAGTGAAAAGTTTTCAAAGAAAAACCAGAAACTCCAGATGCCTCTTAAAAAAGGCACCTTTGGGTCAGGTTTTAGTGATAAAGGAGGTTTTTTTTTTTTAATGGGAAGCTATATAAAACTCATATAAAAATAAAATTAATCTGACAGAAACTTTACAATAATGTAGAATTAGCTGGTCTGGAAATATTTCACTCTACTCTTCTGGGAAAATATTAGCCTGGAACTTTCTTCTTTGATAAATCCATGCTTTCTGGTAATCACCTGTTGTTTTCAATGAGTTTATAAATATTCTCTTCATTTGTGTAATTTATCTGAGATCTGCTCTAGAATGGTTCCGATAACTGACAAATTTTATAAATTATCATTTTTCCCTGTGAGATGAGAGTATAAAAATTACAGACTTGATAACCAGGATCAGTAAGAGTCATCCATCATGCTCTCTAATAACCTTCTTATGCAACTTTGGGCTGCCAGGGTGATTATCTAAGTATTTCAAGAATGCCGTGTTTTCTCCCACTCCCTTTTTCTGGCACCTAAAAAGACCAAAGGAATATCTTTTTAGTTGACATAAGCTTTATTAAAGATATTTGCAAATAGGACACCAATTCCCAAACAAGTAGGAGAAAGGAGACGCCACCTTTAACTTATATACTATAACATTTATAGTATATCACATAGAAAAAGTTACATAATCCTTCCTGTTTCTCACACATAGGATTTCTAGGGACTTCCACTGCAAAAACAATGTCAGGATGACCTAGTATTCCTGACATGAAATTTCAAGCCAAATTAAAAACACCACTTCAGCCAAGAACATAATATTTTTAACTTTGCAGAATAACAAGTTACACAAGCATGATATACTTAAATAAGTGTTCAGATAACTATAATTAAGAACAAAGATGGAGTCTCTTTGGTACTATAATTTCTTAGGTATAATAAGAAAATACATATATTTTTTCTGTGTATAACATTTCCAATACATGAATTGTCAGTATTATTGACAAATTTTGCTGAACTTTTCTTTTTCATTTTTAGAGGTAAAACCTGTTCTCCCAAATAGGGCTATTTACAAATTAGACCACTGTAGTAGAAGTAAGAACAAAAAGAGATAAGTTGCCATGTTTACTGCTTTTAAAATTTCTGGGTGTTCCCATTCTAGTTTCATCCCTTTCTGGAGAAGAATGAGTTTCTCAATCTTTCCATATACGAACTGTACTTGGACCAAAATGGAGATTTAGCAGCTAACCTGGTGATTGTGAGCTGGGTGTTTTTCCCTAAGAAATCTCTCATCGTGGAGAAATTGGTGACTTTTGAAAGAAAGAAAATTATTATCAACCAAGCTCTATTGTCACGGCTAAAGTTGCACAACAAGGTGAGAGAAACATTTATGTCTTTTCTCTCTTTTCCTAAGGATTGCGAGCCATTTCATTGGTCTAAGTCAATGCACCATGGCTTATTGTTGAAATGGAGAAGCCACGAGAAAAATGGTAAAAGACGTTTAAGTGCTAGGAATGATAGCCTCAGGTTGTCCTCTCATTGTAAAAGAGGGTAATTTTGTTGATCGGTGCCTGAGTTTATTTTTTATTTTATTTATCTGATTTGTCAATTGCTTACAAGATAATAGGCATAAGTATAAACATAGTTATGAATATATGAAGTGGATACATATAAGAAAAATAAAAGAAACAATAGGACAGGGATGGTAGGCATGCTGGTGCGCTTATGCATGCCCTCTACAGACCTCTTAGGAAAGGTCAATAGTAGACAGTCTAAGGTTAAAGTTTTGGGGGTTTGCGGAAGAAACCATAGAGTCAGGTAGATTATTCCAGACATTGACTACTCTGTTGCTGAAGTCTATTTCCTGCAATCAAGATTGGTGTGGTTAACCTTGAGTTTGTATCTATTGTGTGCTCTTGTGTTGTTATAGTTCAGGCTGAAGTAGTCATTGACAGGTAGGACATTGCAGTGTGTGATTTTATATACTGTACTTAGATCGGACCGAAGGCAGCGTAGTTCTGTTTTCTAGATCTAGAATTTCAAGTCTAGTGGCATAAGGTATTCTGCTACGAGTAGAGGAGTGGAGAACTCTTCTTGTGAAATATTTCTGGACTTTCTCTACAGTGTTATCAAATGCGTAATGTGGGTTCCAGACTGATGAGCTGTATTCAAGTATTGATCTAGCAAATGTTTTGTATGCTCTAGTTAGTAGTGTGATATTACCAGAGAAAAAGCTACGTAGGATGAGGTTAACAATTCTTAATGCCTTTTTGGCTATGTAGTTACAGTGTGCTTCTAGCACTTAGATCATTTGCGATGAGAATTCCAAGGTCCTTGATGGAGTTTGGATCGTCAGCAAGGTCATTTCAGAATACCTTATGCCACCAGACTTGAAATTTTAGACCTAGACAATGTAGAACTATGCTGCCTTCTCTCCAATCTAAGTATAGTACATAAAGTTAAATATTGCAATGTCCTACCTGTCAATGAGTATTTCAGCTTCAACCACAACAATACAAGAGCACACAATAGATACAAACTCAAGGTAAACTGCACCAAACTTGATTGCAGGAAATACAACTTCAGCAACAGAGTGGTCATTGTCTGGAATACTCTACCTGACTCTGTGGATCATTCCCCAAACCCCAAAAACTTTAACCTTAAGCTGTCTACAATTGATCTCATCGCTTTCCTAAGAGGTCTGTTGTGGGCAAGCATAAGCACACCAAGCTGCCTACCATCCCTGTCCTATTGCTTTTTTTCTTATATGTATTCAATTCATGTATGTTTATATTTATACCTGTTATCTTATAATCACTTGACAAATAAATAAATAAAGACTAGACTAGACTAGACTAGACTAGACTAGACTAGACTAGACTAGACTAGACTAGACTAGA
>NW_020769586.1:64806-75213 GCF_900518735.1 Pseudonaja textilis
GACTAGACTAGACTAGACTAGACTAGACTAGACTAGACTAGACTAGAATTCTTTATTGGCCAAGTATGATTGGAAACAGAAGGAATTTGTCTTGGTGCAATTGCTCTCAGTGTACATAAAAGAAAAGATTCTTTCATCAAGAGTCAAGAATCATAAGATACAACACTTAATGATAGTCACAGTGTTCAATAAGCAATCAAATCATACTAGTAAATAGTCATTATAAATCGTAAGGATACAAGCGACAAAGTTACAGTCATACAGTCAAAAGTGGGAGGGAATGGGTGATAAGGAGTGATGAGAAGATTAATAATAATAGTAGTGCAGACTTTGTAAATAGTTGGACAGTATTGAGGGAATTATTTGTTTAGCAGAGTGATGGCGTTTGGGAAAAAACTGTCCTTATGTCTAATTGTTCTGGTGTGCAGTGCTCTTATAGCATCATTTTGAGGGAAGGAGTTGAAACAGTTTATGTCTGGGATGTGAGCGGTCTGTAAATATTTTCATAGCCCTCTTTTTGATTCGTGCAGTATACAAGTCCTCAATTGAAGGCAGGTTGGTAGTAATTGTTTTTTCTGAAATCCTAATTGCTCTCTGAAGTCTGTGTCTGTCTTGTTGGATTGGAGAATCAAACCAGACAGTTACAGAGGTGCAGATGACAGACTCAATCATTCCTCTAAAGAACTGGATCAGCAGCTGCTTGGGCAGTTTGAGCTTTCTGAATTGGCACAGAAAGAACTTTCTTTGTTGTGCTTTTTTGATAACGTTTTTGATGTTAGGTGTCCATTTTAGGTCTTGTGATATGATAGAACTTAGAAATTTGAAGAGAAAAGCCTTTGCTGATATACGATACAATGAGGGACAATTTGAAAGGAATTTCTACTTAGATTTGGCCTTTGGCTTCAACAAGAGAGCACCTTATCTAAAAACCCTAGAATGCAAATGTTCATCTTGATTGTTAGCCTCCTGAAGTCTTTTTTTGGGGGGGGAAATGAAGATTCCAAATGTAACTAATAACAAACTTTGTATTAGTTTTATACTAATAATACAAATTTGTAATTCAGATATGTTATTGTTCCACTAGTGTGGAACAAATTTGTTCTTCCGTGCCAGTGGTTGTTATCTTATTGAAGTTATTCAGCAGAAAGGAGCTTATCTTGGATACCTAGTTAAGCCTTATAAATATGTTCCTCTGACAACTCATATCCATCGCCCAGATGCTGTAGCAATAGATGCCTGACTCACTCTTTTTGAGGGACATGTTCTAATGACCTCACATCTATCGCATATCACTAAAGTTCTAGAAACTGAGCAGTTTTAAGGAGATAAAATCTGGAATTAAGGAGATAAGGATGATCAAAAAAGACCACAACCTTCGTGGTAAGATATAACTGTACGAAGTTAGCACCTACCCCTCTCCTAGAAAAATGAAATATCCTTGGAAATATTAAAAAGGCAGAATATTTCCCTTAAAAAGAGTAGAAACTCAGAAGCAGAAACTCACCTCAGAAGCAGAAGCTCACTCCCACCTTTGTTAATCTCACCCCCACCTTTGTTAATGTGTGGGCCATTAAGGCCTGTTTTTGATAGCCTCTTGAGCCAACTAAGTGAAAGTATGAGAATCCCACATTGGAAGGGAAAACATGGGAAGTGGTAATTTGAGGGTCCTGAGTAGACCCCCCTGGGAGAGTTTTTGGAGGCTTGGGATGAGCAGCAGATGCCAACACTAGCTGGGATGAAAAAAAGAAAAAAGAAGCAAAATGTATATGTAGAGAATGGGCTTTGCTGAGGGATACAGGAAGACCAATGTGGCTAAATAAAGGTACTTAAAAGAAAAAAGAAAAGAAAAGAAAAATGAAAGAAAAGGGCAATATGTAAATAGGATCACCTGGGATTTCTTTTTTTCTTTCTTTCTGTGTTTCTTTCTTTGTCTTCTATGCAACCACATGGTTTATTCCTTAAGATTTGTGCCTTCCCCAATTTATCTGAGAGATTTATTGTGGGAATGATCAGTGTGTGTGTAAACCTCAAAGTTTTGTTTTCCTCTCTGTGTCCTTGTTTGTGTGTGATATGTGTGCGCACACGTGTGTGTATCTAAGTCTTTGTGTGTCCTTGAGATAACTGTTGCAACTGTTAAGTGTCTCTAATCCCTTCAGATATTAATTGTAAATTGTTAAGAATTAAAAACACTGAGAGAAATTGTCTTCTGCCAGTCTGGTCTGGCCACTAGACTGGATGAGGAACAGAGTTCAATTTTCTTAAGTCTCTGTGCTTTTAAGAAAAACCCAAGGTTACTAACGAATGTTCTAAGTTAATTTACAATAAAAGGTTCATCCTTGCATTTATTGTGTGTTTAAATGATTTTACCTGTTCATCCTTTTCCTGAAGCATGTGAATCCAGTTTTTCCTTTCTCATCTGTTGTGTCTCCATTTTGTTGAAACTGATTTATGTGTTTAGTAACTGAAATACTGATGTGTTATTTTTCTTCCTCTTCAAACCATGCCTGCAAGCTATCTATACCCCACCCCCAAATCTCTAATCCTTTTACAAAGCCTTTTTTGATAGAATTACCAGAGAAGCAGGGAGGGGACCCTTGTTCTTTGTCTTTCAACCCTGCAACATGTAGAAGCAAATGCTGCCCCCTAGAGACATTCCATCCATTGGAGCCAAGGAATTGGCTTTCGATCCAGCATCCACTGAAAGTCATTTCAGCAAACCAGAGTGGGGCAGACCTTCCCAAGCCTGACTGACCACCCATACCACCAGGCCAAGCCTATGCCACTCAGAGACATGAAGGAAAGGACTGAGATGGACCAGTAAAAGACTAAAAGACTCTTTCCAATCCCCAGAAGATAGTTAGAAAAATTGGGGGGGGAGGGGGGAAATTCACTGTAATTGGAAATTAATTGTTATGTGAACTTCATTGTAATGTTTTCCTTCTTTGTATCATTTATATTGTAACCAGTTTGATGTACTCGTGTAAGGATTGTATTTGAGAGTGGCTGGCCCAGCAAGTTCTGCACACCTTGTATTTCTGTCTGGTGGGAGGGAAAATTGTTCAGCATGTTTGTATTATCTGTATTGTAAAACTAGCTGCATACATAGGCACATACAGAGGGACACACCATTCAGAATTAGATAGACTTTATCCCTTTCACCAACCTCCACACAATGCTGCTCCTAGCTTCCTTTTTTTTAAATGTGTTTTGTTCTGTTTTTTTGTTTGCTGCTCTGTGGCATTGAGGCCCAAGCAAAACTCCCTGCTAATCCCAAGGGGGAGGGGGCATCCCCCTCAGGCAATTCCTGAAAAGATAGCAGAAAAGAGATCTCCAAACCCCAAGTCCTGATTGTAACTCACAAATGATGCTGCCCAGCTGCCCAGTAAAACAGGATATCTTGCACTGGTAGTCTCATGAGTAGAAGTCCCAGGGCTTCTTGTGTGTAATTTTAAAACTACTAAACAGCCTGGATTGCACACTGGCTAACTTCAGTTTGGCCTCACAAACCCTGGAAGCTAAGAGCTAGGCAGGTAGTAACCATAACCTTGGAAATGGGCAGCCTGTAATTTAAAGATTGTGAAGAATATAGAGACTTGTGCTTCCAACCTGACTTTAAGCTCACAAAAAAGTACATCAAACATCTGAAAATTAATTGGCATGAAAAATTAAATACAGGAAAAAAAAATCCAGAATCATGGTTGAAAGCGTTTGGGAGCCACTGAAGGAATCCTTTTTTGTTGCCTCTTTCTCAATGCCTTTCCCTTTGCATCAGAAAAAAATTAAAAGCACCCATCAAGTCTCCCTGATCTGATCACCTTTTAATCTCTTGTTAAAACTCTCATGTGTTTTGAAAAAAAAAAAGAGGGATTGTAGGGAGTTAGCACCCACCCCTCTCCTAGAAAAATGAAATATCCTGGGAAATATTAAAAAGGCAGAATATTTCCCCTAAAAAGAGTAGAAACTCAGAAGCAGAAACTCACCTCAGAAACAGAAGCTCACCCCCACCTTTGTTAATGGATGGGCCATTAAGGCCTGGGCCAGAATACTTTACATAACAAACATCACCAGGTAAAGCTATAGCAATTGCCAAAAGACCTTTTAAGGGCATAATCATCCAGCAAGGCTCAACTAAGCCTGGAACTCAAGACAGCCTACAGAGTTGCCCCTGCATGCCCCATGGGAGTCTGACAACCAATTAGAATACAAGCTCCAATTCAAATCTCAACAAAGGCTATAAAACCCAGGTACTCTCAGAATATCATCCCTTTTTCTTGATCTCACCATGGCTGCTTGGGATTAACCAAGCAAATAATTCAATTCCTAGAATCATCCGACCATTTTCCATATTTCTGTCAATCATGCAGACTCAAACTGGACAAACATATAGCCCTGTTTGAAAGAGTTGATACTATAGAAACACGAATAATATCCCTTGACATCATAGTAGAATCCCTGGACACTATAAAAGAAAGGTTAACTAACCTTGAAAAAAAAGACACAACACAAAAACCTGAACATCTAATAGCTACAAACCACAGGTTTACCAAACAACTGCAACCCAATCCACAAAAAATCATAAATCCAACAAATAATGATATCCCAATCCTCATCAGAGAAGCTGTCGAGCGTGAATGGAAGCATCCAAACGCAACCTTATTTGGACTAGAGGACATCAATGACAATGATGACATCACAATTTTCCGCAATATCATCAGTGACTATCAAGCATCAACCATCTCTCCTGATGAAATACTTGACATTTCCTTCATTGGCACAGAGTTCAAAAACAGAGACGGCTTGGTGGCCCCATGCTTCTGCAGGGTCATATGCAAAAATGAATCAAGCAAACATAAGTTCATTTATACTATAAATTCACTCATCAAAAGCAACACCAACCATAAGAACCTCCATTCTCGCCCTGACCTAACTGTACAGAAATGTGCCCACTCCTACGTACACTGCATAGAACTCAGAAAACATCTAGACAATGGAGAGAAGGACCTGTATATTGACTACCATGCTGACTGTATCAAAAGTAAGTCACACAACCCACAACTCAGCAGTGTGTGCTCCTTTCAAAATCCAAGAAAGAAATACCCAGACTCCATGGTTCAGAGCAAAGTTATTCTTTTACTGGAAGATGAAAAGGAAGCTACAAATGGAATTCCGAAACTGAGAATTTGGCGCGCAGATCACACATACAAAGAGATGGAATTGTTCCCACCCCCCGAAGTCCAGAAGTCTCTTCCAATTAAAAGTTCTGAATATGATCATGTGGGCATCTTCAGGTGGTGATGAGGCCTCTGTCCGTTGACCTTGACATATTTTGATAAGACTTCGCAGCTGCGCAAAAAGGGGACAGAGGCTAGCAAGGAAATGGAAAGTTGGAAAGAAGAAATCATATACCCCCTCCTTCTTCTGCCCACAGTAAAGGAATGCAAAACACCTCCAGCTCTCTTCCCCCCCACAATTACCCCTCCCCCCATTGCTAATGACAGCCGAAAGAAGTAAGCCTAGCAGTAGAGAAACTAAGGGAGAGATAAATGAGATAGATAGCAGTTAGTATGCCCGAAGAGATCTTGAGGCTGACATTCGGACCCCCCTAGAAAAAGGACATTAGTCCCTGTAAGAGAGAATAAAAAGATATGTTAAGCATTGTATATATTCCTATGGTTTATCAGGATACTTAGCATAAAATTTCTTTAGCAGTTCAGGGGCTCTGATGTCTTTTTCGTTTACCCACTCAGCGTGAGAGGGGGGAAAATGTTTCCAGGCTACAAGATATTGTAGACGACCCCTCCATTTCCGAGAGTCCAAAATCTCTTTAATCTCGAAATGTTGTTCACCCTCAATTAACAATGGGACGAGGGGATCGGTTTGGGTTGGTCTCAATGGACAGGTATGTTCGGGTTTTAGCAGGCTAACATGGAAAACAGGATGAATGCGACGAAGAGTTTTTGGTAGAGTCAATTGAACCGTCACAGGATTTACAATTCGCTCAATAGGGAAAGGACCCACGTACTTAGGACCTAACTTTTTTGATTTCTGAGTGGTTTGCAGATATTTGGTTGAGAGGAATACTTTGTCACCTACTTGGTACGACTTTTGTGGGGCTCTCTTCTTGTCCGCAAACTTCTTATGGGATTGGTGTGCCTCATCCAGAGCTTTACGAGCGACTGGCCAATTGAGTTGAAGTTGAGATATCCAGTCATCCAATGACTGGATATTGGGTTTCTCGCAAGGAAGTTCAGGTATGGGTACAAAATCTTGCCCCGTGGCCACTTTGAAGGGGGTAAAACCAGTACTGCTGTGGACAGAATTGTTATACGCCACCTCTGCAAAAGGTAGTAGATCCACCCAGTTGTCTTGCTGATAATTTATGTAACACCAAAGATATTGCTCTAACACCCCGTTAGTCCTCTCACAGGCCCCATTAGTTTGGGGGTGGTGGGCAGAGCTTAAACCCTGGGTGGAGCCTATTAACTTCAAAAATTCCCTCCAGAAGTTCGAAGTAAATTGAACCCCTCGATCTGATATCACACGTTCAGGGACACCATGCAGTCTGTAGATATGTATAATGAACAATTTGGCTAACGACTTCGCCGAGGGAATCTTGGAGCAAGGTATGAAGTATGCTTGCTTGGAAAACAAATCGGTCACCACCCAGATGACTGTGTGCCCCACACTCTCAGGTAAATCTACTATAAAGTCCATAGAGATTTCTTTCCAAGGGGCAGTTGGTCTGGCCACATTCTGCAACAGACCTGGCGGCTTACCAGGAGGTCTCTTGGCTGAGGCGCAAACTGGGCAGCTTGCTACATAAGTTTCAATGTCTTTTTTCAAGGAGGGCCACCAGAACTGCCGTTTCACCAGGTGTAAGGTCTTCACGAAGCCAAAATGACCCGCCGCTTTGGAGTCATGAGTCTGTTGTAACACTTGGCTCCTCAGTGTTTTTGGTACATACAGTTTCGCACCCATCCAGGCTAACCCATCCCTAACGGTGCAGTTATTTGCATTTGCCTGGAACCACTCATCTGTTTTCAGAGCTTCCTTAAATTGTTCGATCAAATCATTGGACAGATCTGCCTCTTGTTTCTTCTTCTGCGCTCTGGTGACCACTGGTGCCGCCAGTTGTGTGGTGGGCACAATCGGACTTATTACTTCTTTTCGAACACTGTTGTATTGTGGCATCCTAGATAAAGCATCCGCCATAAAATTCTTTCCTCCTGGGATGTATTTCAGAAAGAAATTGAATTGTTTGAAATACTGAGCCCACCTAACTTGCTTAGGAGATAATCTCCGAGGCGTATTTAAAGCCTCCAGATTTTTATGATCAGTCCAAACCTCAAAAGGGTACCTCGCGCCTTCCAGAAAATGCCTCCAGGTCATTAGAGCCCAACAGACTGCAAAAGCCTCTTTCTCCCAGACAGCCCATCTACGTTCAGTGTCAGTTAATTTACGGGAGGTGTAGGCACACGGTTGTAGTGTCCCCTTCTCGTTTAACTGAAGTAAGACCACTCCTACCGCTACATCACTCGCATCAGCTTGGATCACGAAGGGGACATCCATGTCTGGATGCTTTAGCACTGGTTCTGCAGCAAATAGTCTTTTTAACTTCTCAAAAGCGGCTTGGTACTCCATAGACCAATTCAACGGCTGGCTGGGCTTTGGCTTCGCTTCTCCCTTTGTTTTTAGGAGGTTGGTGATAGGGATGGCTATTTTAGCAAAGCATGGGATGAATTGCCGGTAAAAGTTGGCAAATCCAAGTTGTTTTCGGGTTCTCGGTGGGGCCCACTCCAATACGGCTCGTACCTTCTCCGGGTCCATCTCAAGACCCTCGGGTGAGATATGATATCCCAGGTAGTCAATCTTTTTTTGATGGAACTCACATTTGGACAATTTGGCGTACAATTTGGCAATGCGCAGTTTGTGCAGCACAGACCAGTTTCACATGTTGGTCTCTGGTCTCCGAGTAGATAAGGATATCGTTCAGGTAGACCAAAAACCCCTTGTATAAATGTTCGTGGAGCACCTGGTTGATCATTTGCATGAAAACAGCTGGTGCCCCCTGTAGACCAAACGGGAGAACATTGAACTGGAAACAACCCATCGGGCAGTTGAATGCAGTTTTCCACTCGTCTCCCTCTTTAATTCGGATTTGGTAATAAGCCTCCCTCAAGTCCAGTTTCGTGAAGATCTTCCCCTTGGCCAGGTGAGCTAACATGTCCTTCATTAGAGGGAGGGGGTACACATTCTCCACGGATACCGCGTTCAAATTTCGATAGTCCACCACCAAGCACTTGGAGCCATCTTTCTTCTCGCGGAACATCACAGGGGCCACCATTCGAGGTCTGGCAGGTTGGATGAACCCTCGTTTCAAGTTCTTGTCGATAAACGATCTCAATTCCTCTAACTCCCTTGGGGTCATCGAATACATCTTTGGTTTTGGTAGCATCACCCCCGGTAGAAATTCAATGCTGCAATCGGTTGACCGATGGGGAGGGAGCTCATCGGAGGCCTCTTCGCTAAAAAACTCTCTTAGGTCCCAGTACTCTTTCGGGATTTTCTCCTCCCCTTCTATGCGCTCGGCCCCTGTGGAAGCTGTCTCAGCAGGGGTTTGGGGCTCCGGATGGGGATTCTCCCCTGGTTCCAGGGGGGGTTGCTCCTCCCTTCCCGGAGGTTGGTTAGTACAAATCCGTATCCATCCCTCTCTCCAGTTCACTTGGGGATTCCATTTCCGAAGCCAGGGCAATCCCAAGATTAGGGACTGTTCCATCCCGGGAGCCACAATAAAACACAGGGTCTCGCTGTGGGTACCCATGGTCATCTCTAAGGGCTCCATTATGAACCATGCAGGGCACCCCCCGCCTCAGACCCATCCAATTGGCAAAAAGATATGGGCGTTTTCAAATTTCTTAGTCCAATGCCCATGCCTTTAACTACTCTCATGCTAATTAGGCACCTCATGCACCCCGAGTCCAATAAGGCCAGCATCTCCCCCTCAGTACCCGAGGTGGGCACCCTTAGCTTAATTGGGATGGTAAGGGGCGCCCGGTTAGGACTTACCGGGATGTCGTCTTCCGAGTCGGTCTCAGTCTCATCGGGAGGAGTCGGAGGTCCCAGCTCTTTTTCCGCTGGGGGAGTGACTTCTACAACCTCCCCTATCTTTAGCCCAGTTTCGCGAGGCCGGGTTGGGGAGGATTCGGGCCTCTTTCCAGGGCCCCATCCCTTCTTTGGATTGGGTTTGACTTGACAATCCGCAATTCGGTGGCCTTCCTTCCCACAATGAAAACAGGCAGTGGATTTGGCCTTGTCATCACCCCTCCCTTCTGGGGTTTAGGGATCTCTCAGAGCCGGGGAGGGAGCAGGTTGCTCCATGCGGGGCCTCCTCTGCATCTGCGTCGGGCTAGATCTATTTCCACCTCTTCCGCTAACAGGTACCACAACTGCAAGTCATGTGGATCCCTTCTGGAGATGCACATGTGGTATACCTCTTCATTTAGGCCATCTTTGTAGGCTTCTATTAGAGCTTCCTGGGACCAGCCTCGAATGCGATATGCCAGCTGTCTGAACTCTTGGGTGTAGTCAGCAACTGATCTTCCCCCTTGAGTTATGGTTTTCATTCTGATCCTGGCCCTTCTCTCCACCAGAGGGTCTTCAAACCTCCTCCTCAAGGCAGTCATAAAAACATCAAGGCTTCACAGCTGGGGGGAGTTATCATTATACAAAGTCACCACCCAGTCAGCTGCCATCCCCTCCAGGGTCCTGGTAACACATCTTACTTTGGCTGCTTCGGAGGTGAACTCCCTTTCATATTCTGCTATATAGCTTCCAACCTGGACCAGGAAAAACCCCAAGTCCTTGGGATTTCCTCCAAACTTCATATCTAAGGAGGGCAGGTGGCGTCTTCTAGGCATTACCCCCGCTGCTGGGGCTCCCCAGACGGGGGCTGGTGGTTGCGTTGGCATGGGCTGGGCCGGGGGGGGTGGCAGCCCAACTTTCCCAGGCTGAACTTGCTCTCCCTTCCCCTTCATATGTTGGAGCCCTGCCGGGTTTCTCAGAAGCATCCTTAAAGCTTTTCCTGGCTTGATCCAGCCTGCATTCCATCTCCTCCCCCTCTTGCCACAGCCGTTCCCTTGCACCTCTTCGACTTACAGTGATTCCAGGAGGGGGGGGGTCTTCCGGATCTCTACATCCAACTCCTAACGACCATCTGGGCATCTCAGCTGGAGTTTCTTCCAGTGTAAGGTCAGCTAACAAGTCGGTGGCTGGCATCTCTGGTAACAGCATCGGCTGCCCCCCCACAGCTCCCTGCTCATCTTCATCGCCGGCTGGAGATGACATGATGTGAAAACCCCCTCGGAAGAAAAATTGGTGTTTTCTCCGGGTGGGCTGATGGTGAGTTTC
>NW_020769586.1:80213-116941 GCF_900518735.1 Pseudonaja textilis
ACCCCCACTAGCAGTTAAAAGGAAGAAGCAGCTGCAATCTCACATCAGTCTGAGAAGCAAGAGCCGAAGACAGAAGCCTGAAGATGATGAATGAGACTTCATCGAAACGTTGCCTAGATACTTCGAATCTTACGCGGGAGAAAACCCGAACAACCAAAGATCCATATATATATACATTTTTTTTCGTAGATTTTCACGGGTACAGGTATGTAGGTCTAGGTATGTTCAGATCTTTTCCCATGTAAGATTAAGAGTATCTTGGCAACATTTTGGTGTGGTCCCACTTGCCATCCTCAGGCTGGTGCTTTCAGCTTCATGCCGGTGCAAGTAGTGTGTGATAGGAGCTGCCGTCTTTTTATAAATACTGATGGTGGGGGCTGGTGTGCTGGGCTGGTTGGCTGCGCTGCTGCCTTTTGATTGGTTGATGGAGTTGATGTTGGTATAATGGGCTGCGTGATGGCCTTGTGAGTTTTTTTGTGGAGATATCCTGGATCTTGTGCTGTAATCTCCTGGATCGTTTGTTTTGTAGTGATCTTTTTTCCATTAGCCTCTTGTGTTTTAATGGCTTGGGTAATGGGTTGTGTAATGGGCTTGCGAGTTCTTTTGTTGTGGTATCCTGGGTCCTGTGTTATTTGAGGATTGAGGGATGAAAAGTTAGAAAAAATCTAAACAATGATTATTTCAATATATTTCAATACATGATTATTGTGGTGAGATTATTACAAAGTTGGAAAGTTGGAAACATTCAGCACTAACTATCATGGAGCAATTGACAGAAGTTGTTGAGATGGGCAAACTGGAGAAAGGGTGATATCTACATTTATTGATTACTGGAACAGCCTTACTGACTTTTTGCATAAAAATCCCCCCCCCCGCCCCAAAATAAGAACTCACAATTTATGCTTTTAGCAATTGGATAGGATAGATTAAAGGAAAAAACAGAGTTGCGTTGTAATTTCAGTCAGGTTTTAAAATATAGTTAAAATTGTGAAGAACATTGAAATCAACTTCTTTATACCTGTATATTTTTATTTATCTATATTGTTATTTATCTTTATCTTTTTTTTCAACTCTTCTATTTTTTTTCTGGTACTTCTAATTTTTTTTCTAGTATTTCTCTCTTACGTTTTGGTTTTCTCAGTTCTAATTTAGTTTATACTATTTTTAACTAGCAGTGTATCCATTTAATCCTGGAAAGTTTTCTCTGTCCTAATTATCCTCCACCCCCATTCAAATCATAAGTCTCTAGCCACATCTGTCAGAGAAAAGAAAATTTATTTATTAGAAATGGCCATGTTTGCATTAGCTGGATGCAGCCGACACTAAAATACATCATTCGTTTCCCCCTTGACCCTGGTCTTCCCAACACATCCTGGATGTATATTCTCCAATGGGACATATTCATAGCCAAGAGTAATCAATCATAATATTCCTGCATGCCAACAACTTTGGGCCGCCAGGATGATTATCTGGGCACTTGAGGAATCCATTGTTTTCCACCTCTCCCTTTCTGCTGGCAGCTAAAAAGACCAATGGAGTATCTTTTTAGTTGACACATCCAAGAGTCAAACCATGATCTCCACTCCTTTCCAATCTCCATCTGACCTGAGTTATAATTTTCATGACAATTATTTGAACCCCAGAATGAATTAGGGTGCTCTGCTGTACCAGCACTCAGGTGGGGAGGCCAGAGGTGGTAGTTAGCAGGTTCTGACCAATTCTGGAGAACCAGAAGTGGAAATTTTGAGTAGTGCAGAGAGTCTGCAAATACCACATCTGACTGGAGATTTTACAGTATCCTTCCCCTGCCATGCCCACAGAACTGGTAGTAAAAAAAATTGAATCCCACCACTAGGGGAGGCCAATGTTCCTACCTACAGTTGTCAAAAGCTGAAGGATGCTTGTCCTTGAAGGGACTAAGATTTATATCTCTTCTCAGGTTGGCATCACTTAAAAATCAACAGCTTTGTGCACAATGTTTATAGCCTACTTCCCATGCTCTGGAGGTCACAAGGAAGAAGTGCAATGACTGAGCTGAATTATCATAAAAGCTGATACTTCCTGTGCCCAATTTGTTTCTTCATAGCAACTCCCATTTTATAATAATTTTGCATTTCTTGTTGCTCTATAATAAAGCAGCTCACTCTATTGCATATAATAGATGACAGATAATCAGAGTTGGAAGAGACCTTGTAGGTCATCTAGTCCAACCCCCCCACCCAAGTGGGAGACCATACACCATTTCTGACTAATGGCAGTCCAATCTCTTCTTGAAAGTCTCAAGTGACCCTCAAATATTGGAAAACTGCTATCATGTCTCCCCTGGTCCTTCTCTTTACTAGATTAGCCAAGCCCTGTTCCTGTAATCGTTCATCGTATGTTTTAGCCTCCAGTCACCTAATCAAACTGGTTACTCTTCTCTGTACTTTTTCTAGAGTCTCTTTATAATGTGGTGACCAAAACTGGATGCAGCACTCTCGGTGTGGTCTTACTAATGCTTTATAGACTGGTCTTACTAATGCTTGATCTTGATTGTATCTCTCTGTAAATTAGCTCTTTTTGGCTGCTGCTGCACACTGCTGGCTCCTATTTAGCTGGTTGTCCACTAAGACTCCAAGATCCCTCTCACAGTTACTGCTATAGAGTCTGGTTTCACCCAGTCTGTATGTGTACTTTTGGTTTTTCTTGCCTAAGTGTAGGACTTTACTTTTCTTTACAATGAATTTCATTTTGTTAGATACAGCATAGTGTTCTAGTCTGTCAAGATCCATCTGGACCATATTGTTAACACAATATTTTCACTCTTTTTCAGCTTAGCTCCGCCTTAGAAGAACAAAATTTAGTGGCACTCATGCCCTTTCCATTTCTTAACTTTGTTAAATATTTGTTGAAATACAGCATTTCCCTTTTCCTATTCATACATCCATTTTCATAAGAAAGCTGGAGAAGATTGCATAGAAAGATGATAGACTCTCCCCCAAGAGGAGATTGAAAGTGGTTCATAAAACCACCTCATTAACTGTATGACGTGGACCAGGATGTGGGTATTTGACTAGTTCCAAGAAGGTGCCTGTGGAGATTCTCAGCCATCCATGTCATAGTTATCCCAAAGGTACTTTTGCAAGAGACAACTGGGTTTTCTTGTTTGAATATTTTCTTTCAACATTTCCAAGAAGATGTCACACCCATTTGTACTACTCAGGTGACCTTAATGACACAGAAAAATATCCAGGTGGCCTGAATGACTATCTAAAAGAATGCAAATGACCAGCTGTCTGCAATTAAAAATCCTTCCATTCCCCACCATCCAGTCAGAACTGAAGAAGCTTCTTGAATGAGAAGTGAAACATCTTCAAAGAAAGACAAGAAAGTCCAGTTGTCTCTTGAAAAAGCACCTTTGGGATAACCATGACCTGGATGATTGAGAATTTGCATAGACATTCAGTCGAGACCAAATGGAGATTCTTTTTATAGCTCCAAGAAGGGTTTGAGGAAGGCGGAGAACCTCTTGTATGCTAGAAAGATAGACAATGATAATACAGTGAAGGAGGAAGAATAAGTGTCATAGATAAGACCAGGGCCTACCTTCATTTCCCAATGATAATCTTTGGACTCTTTGGTTTGGGTTCTTTGGACTGTCCAGAAGCAGAATATGGTGATGTATGAATTACCACAGCTTCTGATTGAGCATTTGGGGCCAATTTCACTTCTCCCTGACATCAATGGGGCATTCAATCATCCCATTCTGTAGAAATCCTTTTCTAAAAATCTTATTATGGCCTATGTTAGCTACTTTCTTGTTTAACTTATTTATAATAACTTAGTCGACTAGTTGATGAATCCAGATTATACTACTCCTAATGTGATCTTGAGTCCAATATTGAAAAGCACACCAACTGCAGATGAACGATGATACAACTAAAATAATGGAAATTTTAGGGCACCACCAACATATATTTTGGCATCAGTACAAGATTCCCATTGCATAAATATAATGTTTCAAAAACCTGTTATCAGGTAGGCTAAAGGTCCAGGACAGATATACCATCTTAAGAATTCAAAAGAGCTGAGTGAACATCTAGGAATTCTACTAGATAAGGATGTGGAACAGAATCTTGCATCAGTCTTTTAATCACGTCAACCAAAATTGTTGGTCTGCTTAGGTATGGAGAGCAGCTGGGAGTATTTTCAATGTGGCTTGTTGGAAAATGCTGAGACTTAAAATCCCCCTGTCTCACATTTCTTCTTTTCTTCTGGTTGTAAGCTGCTCCTTCATATTCAGGTCTGGCCTCAGAATGATTATGTAGCATTTAGGGATGAAGATGCAGCCCAGCAGCCCAGCACTGGAGGCCAAGATGGAGAAGATCTGCACAGCCACCATGTATTTCCCTTTGGTGCTTAGATAGGTGGGCACAAAAGTCACCCAGACACAGCAGAAGACCAGCATACTGAAGGTTATAAGCTTGGCTTCATTAAAAGCCCCAGGAAGGTTCCTGGCCAGGAAAGCCACTATGAAACAGATGATGGCCAGGAAGCCCAGGTAGCTGAGGGTGATGTAGAACATGACAATGGAGCCTTCATTGCACTGCAAGATGGCCACTCCCAGTTGAGAATGAAAGTTAAATTCAGGGAATGGGGGAGAAGCTCCAAGCCAAATGGAGCAGAGGATAATTTGGACAGCAGAACAAGAAATGATGATGGAATTGGCTAAGCTCTTCCCCAACCATCTCTTCACTCGGTTTCCTGGTTTTGTTGCCAGGAAAGCCAGCACCACTGTGATTGTCTTGGCCAAGAGAGAAGAAATGGCAACTGAGAAAGTGATGCTGAAAACCATCTGTCGCAAAAGGCAAGTGACATTCCTTGGTTGACCAATGAAGAGAAAAGGAGACAAGAAGCAAAGCAAGAGGGAGACCAGGAGGATAAAAGAGAGGTCACGATTGTTTGCTTTGACAATGGGACTTTCTAGGTATTGAAAGAATATAACTAAGACAAAACCTGAAGTTAGGAACAAGAATAGGGCAAAGGAGACCAGGATGATGCCCAGATATTCTTCATATAATAGGAAGGATACAGCTTTGGGGATACATTGAACTCGGTCTTCATTTGGATATTTATCATCCGGACAGTTCATGCATTGTTCCATATCTGAGAAAACAACAAAGCAATATTTCTTTAACCTTCTGTCCTTTTACATTTCAAGAAATACTTCTTGCCACAACAGTTGATACCACAAGCATTTTCAAAAAGCATTTGTTAAGAGTTGAACAAAAAAAAATTCTGAAGAATACAATTTTCTATCTCTATGTCTGTTTGTCATCTCTCTCTCACACACACACACATCTATCTATCTATTATCATCATCTATCATCCTCATCCATCTATCTATCTTTCATCCATCCATTAGCTATCTATATCATCATTATCTATCCTATCTATCTATCTATCTATCAGCTGTATCTATATTGCTCAGGTGTACAAATTGGCGAAGTTCTAGGAAATGAATAATTTCCTCTGTAACGTACAGATACTTTATAGAAATCTACATTATTAGAAGTGAGAAAATGAAATAGTTAACTTCTCTAGGCAAACATCCTGGGTTGTACCAGATGACACTTGTTAATATACTGGATCTCAAAGAAATGTGTAAAATGAGGTGCAGTCATAACTGTCCACTTCATTGTGGAACAGCAATACCTTCCCAGTGACTCTCAAGGGGAAGCCCATGGAGAATGCATCAAAATTAGCCTTACATTAGGTGGACCTAAAATAATGCCTTGAGTTTCAAAGAATGCTCCTAGAGATATAAATGTGGAAGATCACATTCAAAAATAAAAAGCAGAAGAGATATTGGCTCTGGGTGTAATAAAGTTTGCTCAATATTTCACACTTCTGCCTCTATTCAGCTTCTCCTTTAAGAATTTTTTTTTACTATTCTTTCCTTTAGATCATAAATTGTGCAGTATGAAAATTAACAAGAAAGCAGCTGAGCTTCAAACTGTTTTTTAATTTGCAGTTCCATATAAACACTCTGGATGAATCCACTTCTACAAGCCCTTCCATTATCTTCAGCCTGAGCACCTTCTTGAATGGAGATGGTCCCCTCTGGACAAGGAATGCAGTCATAGCAGCAAACTGGCTCTCCTTCTCGAGCTTGCTTGACAAATCCAGGTTGACATTTTTCCACACATTTGGACTGAGGAAGAGACTAAGCAGAAAAACAGGAATTAAAAAAAAATATTAACACTAACCAGCCTGACATGCTGACATGTTCTTGAAATAAGATTTAAAGTGACTGCTCAGTTTTTCAAACTGTAGCAATATGAGATAGATGTGAGGTCATTACAACATGTCCCTCAAAAAGAGTGAGCCAGGTATCTTTTGCTGCAGCATCTGGGCAATGGATATGATTGTCAGTCGGAGATATTTATAAGGCTTAACTAGGTGTCCAAGACAAGGTCCTTTCTGCTGAATAACTTCAATAAGATAACAACAACTGGCATGTAAGAACAAATTTGTTCCACGTTAGTTAAACAATAACATATCTGAATTACAAATCTGTATAATTAGTATAAAACTAATTCAAAGTTTGTTATTAGTTACATTTGGAGACTTCATTCCCCCCACCCAAAAAAATACTTGAGGAGGCTAACAATCAAGATGAACATTTGCATTCAAGGGTTTTTAGATAAGGTGCTCTATTGTGGAAACCTAAGGCCAAATCTAAGTAGAAATTCCTTTCAAATTGTCCCTCATTGTATCGGATATCACCAAAGGCTTTTCTCTTCAAATTTCTAAGTTCTATCATATCACAAGACCTAAAACGGACACCTAACATCAAAAACGTTATCAAAAAAGCACAACAAAGAATGTTCTTTCTGTGCCAATTCAGAAAGCTCAAACTGCCCAAGCTCAAACTGATCCAGTTTGTCAGATCGGTGGATCGGGTCACATAAGAGGCGAGACGTGAAAGTGAACAATCAGCTCTTTATTGTAGCATCTGAACAAGGACAGTTAAAGTGTGCGAGCCACTTGGCTTTATACAGCCAGCCAGCGGCTCGGCGGCCAATGGCAGCGCTTTGAATCTCCCACGATCAGCTCGGCCAATCACGGTAGATTCTTAGCACTCCAATCACAGTCCTTCAGTGGACCAATCGGGTTGCAGTCCGGGTGGACCAATCAGAATGCGAGTCTACAAGAATGTTAATACAGAACACCCCTCCCCTCATGGTTTCGTCCAATGCAGTGTCGTGACGTAGTCACGCAGGTAGGTGGGGCTCCGAATCTGTCTAGCTGACCTGCGCAGTTCAGTCTGTGTGTGATCGATGGCTGGTTCGGATGGGCTCCGCCTTGCTCTCAACTTCGTTGATGGAACCGCCTGGAAGGGTGAGCCGGGCCCGTTGCTGCAGCTCCCGCCCGGACTACCTGGGTTGGTCGAGTTGCGGTTCCTGTTGCTCTTGCTCGGTCTTTCCGGGCTGGTTGAGCTGGCTTGGCTGTACCTTCCAGGTGAAGATCCCGTCTGCGACAGTTCGAGGTCTGCTGGTGAGTATGGTTGGTTTATTTGAACGTTTCTGTCTTCTGGTGGGGGGTGTTCGGCTTGCGTTGGGGTGTGTGCCGTTGATGATTCCGGCCTTCCGTCATTTACCAGCTTGGTTGTTGAGGCTTCCCCTCCCTCTCTGCTTTCCTTGGTTGTTGTTGCCGAGGCGTCAGGGGTGTTGGCAGCTAGTCTGGACCGTAGCTGGTCGATGTGCCGCTTCCAGCTCCTTCCGTCTGTCGTTTGGAGTCTGTATGATCGGGGTCCGGTTACCTGTGTTATTTGTGCAGGTATCCAGAGGGGGTCTCCCGTGAAGTTCTTTGCGTAGACCATATCCCCGATGTTGAATGCCCGGTACCGGCTGGAGGAGTCCGGGGGTTTCTCTGGGTTGTAGGTGGGGTGTAGGCGGTCCAGTGGAGACCTCAGTTTCCTTCCCATCAGTAACTCCACTGGGCTCTTGTTCTTGTTCGTAGTTGTGCTCGGCGTGATGTGCTGTATGAAGAGTAGTTTGTTTATTTTTTCCTGGATGTCGCTGGTTTCGATTTTTTGGATGGCTTTTTTTGTGTATTGGACCATCCGTTCCGCCCTACCATTCGCCGCCGGGTGAGCCATCGAGGTTAAGGCGTGTCGGATGCCTCATTTGGCCAGGTATTTTTCAAATGCCAGTGCTGTGAACTGAGGCCCATTGTCCGACACTATGACGTCCGGTAGCCCGTGTGTTGTAAAGAGTCTGTTGAGCTTGTCGATGACCGCTTCTGTTGTTGTTGCCCTCATAGTGCTTACCTCCAGCCAGTTGGAGTAAGCATCTATGGTGATGAGGAATGTATGCCCCTTGGTTGGCCCGGTGAAGTCTATGTGTAGTCGCGACCATGGTCCTCTTGGGATTTCCCATTCCAGGACTGGGGTGGCAGGGGGGGTTGGCTTTCGACTCTTGGCACCTGCTGGAGCCGGCGACCCATGTCTCGATTTGTTTGTCCATCCCTGGCCACCAAGCGTAGCTTCTGGCCAGGGCTTTCATCTTGACGACCCCCAGGTGTCCCTCGTGCAGCATTGCCAACACTCTGTTTTGTAGTGCTTCCGGTATGACTATCCGGTCGCCCCAGAGTATGCACCCCCTTTGTGAGAACAGCTCAGTTTGGCGGTTTCGGAAGGCTTTGAACTGCTCGCCGCCATCATTTTCTGGCCACCCCCGCTCTACCCAGTTCAATACCCGCGCCAGCCGTTTGTCTTTATTTGTTTCATAGGCAATGTCTGGCGTGGTTAAGAGTGGGCTGGGTAGGGTCTCAATTTGCAGGGTCGTCGTTGTGGGCGCTGGGTCGTCGTCTAGGTCGGGTAGTGGTGACCAGCTTAGTGCGTCAGTGTGCGGAATGTTCTTGCCAGGCCGGTGTGACAGCTCGCATGAGTATGCGGCAAGGAACTCGGACCACCGCGTCATCCGGGGTGACAGGATGTTCGGGGTGGCCTTGTTCCCTGTGAGTATCCCGAGCAGGGGCTTGTGGTCCGTTGTGATCGAAAAGTTCCTACCGTAAAGGTACTCGTGGAACCTTTTCACTCCGGCGACGATGGCGAGGGCTTCTTTGTCCAGTTGACTGTAATTTCTTTCCGGCTTGGCCAGTGTTCGGGAGAAGAAGGCGATGGGTGTTTCCTTCCCGACTGCTCCGATGCCGAAAGGTGATGCGTTGCACATTACCGTGAGCGGGAGGGTCTCTCTATACTGGATCAGGACTGCGTCCGATGTCAGCAGGTTTTTTGTTCGTTGGAACGCAGTCTCCTCCTGCTTCCCCCAGGTCCAGATGGCCGCTTTATTGAGTAGCCGGTGTAGGGGTTCCGCCACGGTCGCCTTTTGGGGTAGGAAAACATTGTAAAAATTAAGTAGTCCCAAAAATGCCTGTAGTTCCGCCTTGTTTGTTGGTGTGGGGGCTTCCTTGATGGCTCTGAGTTTCTTCCCAGTTGGGTGTATTCCGTGCTGGTCCAGGAGGTACCCCAGGAACTCGACCCTCTCGGTGTGGAGTTGGCATTTGTTTCTTTTGACTTTAAGGCTGGCGTCTTTGAATTTGTTAAGCACCGCCCTTAAACGGGTCTCCAATTGTTCTCTGTTGGCGGCTGCGATCAGCACGTCATCGAAGTAGGGAACCACCCGTTTTATTCCCTGGAGGAGCCTTTCCATGAGACTTTGGAAGACTCCTGGGGCAACGCTGACTCCAAATTGGAGTCGGTTGCACTGAAAAGCCCCCCAGTGTGTAACAATCGTTTGCGCTTCAGCTGTCTCCGCACTGACTAGCAGTTGTTGGTACGCTTGTGCCAAGTCGAGTTTTGCGAAGACCCGGCCTCCCCTCAGTGAGTGCAGAAGGTGCTGTACTACTGGGACTGGGTAGGCCAGGCTTGTCCAACCCGTGGCCCAAGGGCCACATGCGGCCCAGGTCGCCTCGTAATGCGGCCCAATGCCCACCCCAACCATCGTGCCACAGCCAGCGAGAAGGAGGAAGAGAGGCAGGCGCGACGCGAGCGCCAGGCCAAGCAGCAAGAGAAAAGGCGGGCGCCGTCAGAACGCCACCTCCTGCTGTTACCGCCACCGCTGCCGCTTCTGTCCCCGCCGCCGCTGCAGAAGCGGCGGCGGGGATGGTGGTGGGGGCAGAAACGGCGGCGGCAGAAGCGGGGGCGGGGGAAGAAGTGCCGGCAGCGGCGGGGATAGAAACGGCAGCGGCAGAAGCGGTGGCGGCGGCAGGGATAGAAACAGCAGCGGCAGAAGCGCCGCCGCCGGCGGGGATAGAAATGGCGGCGGCAGAAGCGCCAGCGGCAGTGGGGATAGAAATGGCGGTGGCAGAAGCAGCAGCGGGGGCGGCGGCAGAAGCGCCGGCGGCGGCGGGGATAGAAACGGCGGCGGCAGAAGCGGCGGCGGGGATGGTGGCGGGGGCAGAAACGGCAGCGGCAGAGGCAGCAGCGGGGGCGGGGGGGGCAGAAGCCTTCCCCCGCCGTTGCTTCTGCCCCCGCCGCCGCTGCTGCTGCTTTTGCCTTCCAGTCCTGCCTCATCCAGCCCGGCTATTTGCAGGAGGAGAGGTAGGCATGAGGCAGGCAAGCTCCCCTCCCCCCCCGCAAAATTTGGACAGAAAATAAACTGTGATAAAAAAAACAGTGATAAAAAATAAATAATTTTAAATAAATAATTAATAATAAATAATAAAAACATCTCACTAACTTTATTTCCAAATAAATTTAATATGTTAACTATGTTTTCTACGTTTTTTTGGGATGATCAGGTATCGTTACTGTTATTTTATTTTATGTGCGGCCCAAACCAAATTTTCATCTTCTAATGCGGCCCAGGGAAGGTGAAAGGTTGGACACCCCTGGGGTAGGCGCTTTGCTGCAGCTTGTGATTGAGGGTGGCCTGTAGTCCCCGCAAATTCGTATGGAGCCATCGGGTTTGATGGGGGTGACTATGGGCGTTTCCCAACGGGTATGGTCAATGGGCTCTAGTACCCCTTGCGTGACGAGCTTGTCTAGTTGCTCGTCGATTTTCGGCTTGAGCGCAAAAGGCACTCGCCGGGGTTTGAGGCGGATTGGGGCGATGTTAGGGTTAAGGTTGAAAGATATAGGGGGCCCTCGGTACTTGCCTAGCAAGTTGTCGAAGACCTCCTGGAATTCTTTTATGAGAGTCGCTTCCCAGTTGGCCTCGTCTGTGTGATGAATGCCCATCACCTCAATGCCCAGCGGGGCGAGCCATTGCAGGCCGAGCAAGCTGGGGCGGTCCCGGTCCATGATGGTGAGTGGCAAGATGTCGGTGTGGTTCTTGAATGTGACCTTAAAGTGCCCGATGCCGGCCACAGGGATGCAGTTTCCCTGATAGCCTTTCAGGATTAGCTTCTGGTCGTCTAGTTCATTGCGGCGGATGGTCGGGACTAGGCGCTTGATTGTGCGCCAAGAGACCATTGAGAGGTAGGACCCGGAGTCCACTTGCATCTCGCAGGGCTGGTCCTCGATGCACAGGGCCACGTGTACCTTTCGGGCGTCTGTGGTTGACGAATGGCCGATGATGACCATCTGGTGGGTTTCCTCGCACCGCTGTGCTTCGCTGAGTCATCTGCTGTGGCTGTCACGGCTCCACCGGCTCTCAGTCGGTCAGTCTCGGTGCCTGGGGGGTGCCGTCTCATCGTCGTGGGCTGTTTCCTCATCACTGCGGGATGTAGCTCTTTTTGTTCCGGCACACCTTGGCGATGTGCCCCCACTTCTCACAGTGCCTGCAAATGGCGTCGAGAAAACGGCTTTTGGAGCGGGGGTGATCGCCGCCGCAGCCGGCACAGTGGAAACCCGACTTACATCCCCTGCGATCCCGGCGGTCGCGCTCGGTCTGTAGCCGATGGATTTCCTCGTCTTCATCCTCGGTGTTGGATTGGGGTTCGAAGTCACCATGATGCGTGGTCATTTCTCAATGGCTGGTTTCCCCAGGCTTCGCGGTGGCTGTGGTCGCTTTATTGGTTGGTGGCCGTTCAGTCGTGCTGGCTTGCCTCATCCGGGCTGCTTACTGGTGGGTGGCCTTGGCGGCGGTAGCCTTGGTGAGGGCATCGGCAAGGGAGATGTTGCCTTTCGCCATCAGCCGGCTCTGCAGCATGGGGTCTCAGAGTCCGAGGACGACTTGGTTCCGAAGCGCCTGGTCCAGGTCAGGGAATTCGCAGGGGCCTCCCAGGTTCCGCAGCTGGGCCACGAAGTTGGCAATGGTCTCGCCTTCGCGCTGATCTCGGCAGTAGAAGTCATGCCTACGAATGAGGATGGGCACGGTAGGGGCGTAATGGCGGCGCAAGATGGGCTCGAGGTCAGCCCAGTCCATCTCCTTGACGTCGGTGGGCTTCGCCAGTGCCTTGGCCATTTTGAACACCGCGGGTCCGCAGTGTGTTAGGAATACTGCCTGTTTCCTCTGGCCGTTGGCGTCCTTGAGATTGCTGCACTCCAGGAACATCTGGAAGCGGTCGATGTATGACTCCCAGTCTTCGGTTGCTGGGTCGAACGGAGCGGGCGGCAGGTTGCTGGCCATCTTGCAGGGCGCTGATCACCGTTTGCCATGTGCTAGTTGGTCCTCGCCTCACGATCCCACCCTCGTCGCCAGTGTCAGATCGGTGGATCGGGTCACATAAGAGGCGAGACGCGAAAGTGAACAATCAGCTCTTTATTGTAGCATCTGAACAAGGACAGTTAAAGTGTGCGAGCCGCTTGGCTTTATACAGCCAGCCAGTGGCTCGGCGGCCAATGGCAGCGCTTTGAATCTCCCGCGATCAGCTCGGCCAATCACGGTAGATTGTTAGCGCTCCAATCACAGTCCTTCAGTGGACCAATCAGGTTGCGGTCCGGGTGGACCAATCAGAATGCGAGTCTACAAGAATGTTAATACAGAACACAGTTCTTTAGAGGAATGATTGAGTCTGTTATCTGCACCTCTGTAGCTGTCTGGTTTGGTTCTGCAACCTAACAAGACAGAAAGAGACTTCAGAGAGTAATTAGGACTGCAGAAAAAACAATTACTACCAACCTGCCTTCAATCAAGGATTTGTATACTGCACGAGTCAAAAAGAGGGCTGTGAAAATCTTTACAGATCGCTTATATCCCAGACATATACTGTTTCAACTCCTACCCTCAAAATGACACTATAGAGCACTGCACACCAGAAGAAATAGACATAAGGACAGTTTTTTCCCAAATATCTTCACTCTGCTAAACAAATAATTCCCTCAACACTGTTCAACTATTTACAAAGTCTGCACTACTATTACTATTAATCTTCTCATCACACCTTATCACCCATCCCCTCCTAGTTGTGACTGTATGACTGTAACTTTGTCGCTTGTATCCTTATGATTTATATCGACTGTTTCCCAGTATGATTTGATTGCTTATTGTATGCTGTGACTATCATTAAGTGTTGTACCTTATGATTCTTGTTGAATGTATCTTTTCTTTTATGTACACTGACAGCATTTGCACCAAGACAAATTGCTTGTGTTTCCAAACACACTTGGTCAATAAAAAATTCTATTCTATTCTATTCTATTCTATTCTATTCTATTCCATTCCATTCCATTCCATTCCATTCCATTCCATTCTCTGCGTCAAAGATATGTTTCAATGTTTCTGTTTTCTGGGTCAGGGCACAGCAGAACATCATTATAACTCCATGGGAACTCAAAACTTTGGATCTCCTTGTCCATTTCAACAATAAGCCATAGTGCATAGATGAAATGGCTCACATTCCTTTGGAAAAGAGAAAAAAGACATAAGGCAAATTGCTCTCACTCTTTTGTGCAACTTTAGCCATAACAAAAGCAGTTGGTTGATAATAATTCTCTTTCTTTCAAAAGTCACCATTTTGTTTTTGATGAGAGACTTCTTAGGGAAAAACACCCAGCTCACAATCTTCAGGTTAGATGCTAAATCTTCATTTTGGTCCAAGTACAGTTCGTATATGGAAAGATTGAGAAACTCATTCTTCTCCAGAAAGGGTTGAAACTAGAATGGGAACATCCAGAAATTTTAAAAGCAGTAAACATGGCAACTTATCCCTTTTTGTTCTTTTTTCTCCTACATTGATCTAATTTGTAAATAGTCCTGTTTGGGAGAACAGGTTTTACTGAAGCAGGATGGGAAAATATCAGACAAGTTTTATTATAATTAGCAGAAGTTCTTTGGCTTATATTGCAAATATTATAGAAGTTGCTTAATTCTATGTTGTGAAACTTGAGAAAACTTGCTGAATCTAACTATAAGCAGAATGACCTATGAATTAGATATTTTCTGAATCAAGCTATATGGCAAAGCTGGGTATGGAAAGTAACAGATGGTTTAAGATAAACACGTATATGCTAAATTGTGCAAAATGATTAATTAGGACTACTTCTCCTTTCTGTAGTACATATGTTATGGTATAGCTTGATAAGGGAAATGCCCTGGTTGAAGCTGAACCTTTGTGCAAATAACCCTGTGTTCTCCAACCCTTCATGGTCTTGTGCCCTTAATTGGAAACAGGATCTGCTACAACATTACTACTAAAAATGAAAAAGAAAAGTTCAGCAAAGTTAATCAATAATACTGACGATTCATATATTGGAAATGTTATACATATGTAAAAAATATATTTATTTTCCTATTACACCTTAGAAATTATAGTACCAAAGAGGCTCCATCTTTGTTCTTAATTAAAGTCATCTGAACACTTATAAAAGTATATCATGTTTTTGTAACTTGTTATTCTGCAAAGTTAAAAATATTATGTTCTTGGCTGAAGTGGGGTTTTTAATTTGGCTTGAAATTTCATGTCAGGAATACTAGGTCATCCTGACATTGTTTTTGCAGTGGAAGTCCCTAGAAATCCTATGTGTGAGAAACAGGAAGAATTATGTAACTTTTTCTATGTGATATACTATAAATGTTATAGTATATAACTTAAAGGCGGCGTCTCCTTTCTCCTACTTGTTTGGGAATTGGGGTCCTATTTGCAAATATCTTTAATAAACCTTATGTCAACTAAAAAGATACTCCTTTGGTCTTTTTAGTTGCCAGAAAAAGAGAATGGGGGAAAACAAAGCATTCTTGAAATGCTTAGAGAATCACCCTTGCAGCCCAAAGTTGTCGGAGCATAAGAAGGTTATTGAAGAGCATGATGGATGACTCTTGGAGACGGATGTATCCCATTGGAGGAGTCACATCCAGGGAGTTGGGGAAAGACCAGGGTCAAGGGAGAAATGTATGATGTAATTTAGTATCAGTTGCCCCCAGCAACGCGCCAACATGGCATCTTCTAATAAACCAATTTACTTTTCTCTGAGATGTGACTAGAGATTTTGATTTGAATAAGAGTGGATCTGTTAGAGGCCTGATACCTTTCTTACTCATCCTGGTTATCAAGTCTGTTATTTTTATACTCTCATCTCACAGGGAAAAATGATAATTTACAAAATTTGTCAATTTTAGGAACCATTCTAGAGCAGATCACAGATAAATTACACAAATGAAGAGAATATTTATAAACTCATTGAAAACAACAGGTGATTACCAGAAAGCATGGATTTATCAAAGAAGAAACTTCCAGGCTAATATTTTCCCAGAAGACTAGACTGAAACATACCCAGACCAGCTAATTCTACATTATCATGAGATTTCTGTCAAATTAGTTTTATTTTCATATGAGTTTTATACAGCTTCTCTTAAAGAAAAACCCTCCTTAAAAACTAAAACCTCCATCATCACTAAAACCTGACCCAAAGGTGCTTTTTTCAAGAGGCAACTGGAATTTCCGGTTTTTCTTTGAAAACATTTCACTTCTCATCCAAGAAACTTCTTCAGCTCTGACTGGCTGGTGGGGAATAGAAAGATTTATACTCCTTGCAGACAGCTGGTCAAATCCTGATAAAATGGAATTGCATATTAAGTGTTTTTTGGGGGAGAATGGTCTCTCAGGGTTTTGTGACCCACATCCTTTTCTGACAAATCAAACACAATCCAAAAGGAACTGAAACCTTGTAATGCTTTTACAAAATAATTAGGTGAGATAAGCACAAGCCTTGCCAAACTGTACAAGCCTTGCCAAAAGATGACAGACAAGAAATAATTAGCAATACACCCCCATTCAAATCATTAGTCTCTAGTCACAACTCTCAGAGTGTTTTTTTTTTTAAAGCAAGATTTACAAGGAGTGATCATGTTGGCATTACCTGAGTGAAGCTGACTCTGAGACACATCATTCATCTCCCCTTGGTCTCAAGGATGGGATGCTACCTGTTCTGCCTGGAAGGTCTGAAGAGGAGCAGACACCGAACTGGTTTGGTATCTGCTGCTGTTTGGCCCACCCACCCACCCGGGCTCTTTTCTGCTGTACTGCTTTGTGCGGCACAGCTGAGGTTGAAAACTCAGGAAAAAGAGGCTTTTGCAAATGCTGTGCACCCATGTGTAACACTTTTCAACTGTCCGGGCAGCACCACTAATGGTTTTTTCACACACACATGTAGCATTCATCAGGAGCAAGTGTTCACAAAGCATACACACTTGTTGTGACTCCGGGATTTGAATCTGGTCCATCAGCGGATGTGAGCTCGAGTGAAGAGGATCTGGCACTGAGATATGAGCCTGCATTGTTGGGTGATTTTGAAGATAGCCAGGATGAGGAAGTGGACTTAGCTATGAGAGATGAACCTGATTTATTGGAGGTGACCTCCCCCGAATCTCCCTCTCTGATTATACAGCAGCCGGGAACAGATAATCAGGAAAACATGTGAGAGGTTTCAAGTGTGGAGGAGGAGGGTTTTGAGGGATCTTGGCTTGACTTAAGAAATAGACGGAGATTGAGTTGTCAATCTCAATTGGGAAAGAAGCGTCAAGCCAGTGATTAATGAGACTAACATGCCCCCTTTAGGGGATAAAAGGAAATGGATTGGTTTGAGAAATTTGCCAGAAGCAAAGTGTCTTGTTAGAGCGAAAGTACTGTGAAGTTTATCAGAGGCATTGTGATTTATAGGCACTTCAGGATTTCCAAACAGATTTCAGAACTACTGCTGAGGACTGGAAAAACCTCAGCAGATATTTTTGTTGGGGTTTGTTTTTGACTGCTCACCTGTGAATAGAGGTGAGACATAACACACTCTCATGCAAAAACATCACCAAACTGGTAGTAACACCAGTTGAATCCCACTCCTGGTTGGTCTTCCTCCACCCCCTGGATGTATATTATCCAATAGGACACATCTATAACCAAGAATCATCAATCATGCTCTCTAGTAATAATGTGTGCCAGAAGCTTTGGCCACCTAGAAATTATCTACGAAAACATTTAAGGTATGCATTATTCCCTCCATTCCCTTTCTGCTGACAACTCTAAGAGACCAGAGAAATATTTTTGAGTTGACCCCCTCGTTTTGTTGGCTGTATTGGGCGGTGGAGGGAGATTAAGTGTTTTTCGGGTGAGACCAGTCTATCCGGGCAACCTACTGTGAATTATATATGCCAGAGTTAGCTTCATGTAGGTTAATGCCAGCATGTTGCTCCTAATAAATCTTTTGAGGGTTTTTTTTTGAAGCTTGGCTTGAGGCTCATGATTTAATTAGGGAAATTGCCGGAACTCTGACAAAAGGAGCTGCCTTTAACCTTGAGGAAAGATTTTGAGGAGAAGAGTGATCTTAGTCCATTGTAGCAGAAAATCAGGAGTCTGGAAAAACCTGTTTCAACTAATACAATCTAGGAGCCACGATGATGTAGTCGTTAGAATGCAGTACTGCAGGCTACTTCTGCTGATCACCATCTGCCAACAATTCGGGTCACACCAGCTAAAGATGACTTGCCCTTCCATCCTTTCGAGGTCAGTAAAAGGAGGACCCAGATTGTTGGAGGCAAGATGCTGACTCTATAAACCACTTAGAGAGGGCTGTAAAAGCACTGTGAAGTGGTATAAAAATCTAAGTACTGTTGCTATTAGCTGCAGACAGCAACCATCAAATAACTGAAAGACATTACAGAGAGGCTAAAATCTACTGTTATTCCTGAGTGTCAGACATGGAATAATGAATTCAGTTACAAGGGAGGAGATTCTGACTGAATAAGAGGGGGAAAAAAGCTTCTTTAAAAAGGGAGAATTTTAGCGGTGAGCCAGAGAACCAGAGAAGTTCAGTCTCCCCTTCACTGATTGTCTAAATCCAAAGACTGAGCAGCCATCAGTCAGAGAAGCTTTGATTGAGATTCCTGCAAAGAGGAGAGGCTAAGTTAGGTTGACCTGAAGATTCCTTCAAATGTATGAAGGTAAAATTCTATAATGCTAATTGTAAACCCATATATAAAGGAACTTTTTAAAAAATACACACCTTTAAAATATTAGCAGTGTTTATTATCAAACAATATCTGTCATAGTTCTTGTTTTTGTGAACATTATCATCTAAGCGAAGGGTCTTTAAACTTGGCAAGTTTAAGATTTGTGGACTTCAACTCCCAGAATTGCTGAGCTAACATGACTGGAGGAGGAATTCTGGGAGTTGAAGTCCACAAGTCTTAAAGCTGTCAACTTTGGAGACCCCTGGTCTAAGCCATTAGATTTGCCAAAATTTTTGGCATTCTGGAGCACAACTGGACTCACTGGGGAAGAGACTAATGCAAGGAATGATTGAGGGCAAAAGAAGAAGAGGACAGCAGAGAATGAGGTGGCTAGATGGAGTCACTGAAGAAGTCAGCGTGAGCTTAAATGGACTACAAGGGATGGTAGAGGACAGGAAGGCCTGGAGGAACATTGTCCATGGGGTCACAATGGGTCGGACATGACTTCATGACTAACAACAACAAGCACAACTAGAATGATGTAGTTTCCCTCTTCAAAGGAAATGTAGAATGGATCCTTGGCCGGTCCCCTTACCTCCCACGACTGCAGTCTTGGAGCCTCCAACCTTTCTTTCCCCTTCTTCTTTCTCCTCCTGGATCTGGAGGAATATGCAGCATTCAAGGCATGGGCCAGAGCATTAATAGCAGTGTAAATATGGTGGTCGTTCCAGATTTCAAACAAGTTCTTTTTCTTTTGGGTGTTCAGTGGTGCTTTCTCAATGCATCTTTTCCGGCCTTTGACAGAAAAGATGTGCTTTGAAAAAAAACAAAGAAACGACTCATCTCCCAAGGGTGGCTTCACATAGAAATGGAGTTTAAAGGCATCCTTTGGGGGCTGTTTTTTTTCCTCTAAAGCAACAGTCCAGATACTGTTAATATATTTGAGATGTATACCATTTTCCAGTGGAAATAGATCAGTGAGTGTTGTGATCCAGAGTTTCCCTTCAATGGGTCCTGGCAAATGCATAAATGTCAAATGGAAAGGAAGAATTCTATCCAAAACAGCACCATATTCTATGTAGTGAAGAAAGACATTAACTTGTGTCCATTTAGAGAGGCCATCCCTGATGCGTCCTGTTTTTCCAGTTGTTGAGAATTGCTGTGACAGAACCACACAGATTCCATTCTTGACAAGCAAAGGAGTCAAAGTCCTCATGAAATTATCTCCATTTTCTGTGTCTGAAGCAAAAAGACCAATCAAGGTCCATCTGAAATGGAGGAGCAGTTGGACAATTGCTGGGTACAGGATGCCTTTTGGGGGTAAAAGCCGGTGATAAAAGGGCAATTGACTTTTATCATGCAGTGACTCTGAAAAGTATTCAATATTGATCTGTAAGAGCAATTAAAATATTGTGTTATATGCACTCATTCTCCTAATGGGGAATTACCTCACCAGGAACCCTCTGCTGGTGTAGCTATTCAAGAGGATGTCATGTCAAGGTAAGCAAAAATGGTAAAGCAACATATAGATTAAAATTTTAAAACCAGAAATATTTTTGTTGGAACCCACATAAATAAAAAGAGTACAATACATATTTAATGTTACACCTGTTAACAGTGCCTAAAATTAGGTTTGCATAACAGTGGAAAAACAAAGAGATCCCCATAGATGAAAATGAAATTAAAAAATTACAATGTGCAGAAATGGATTGTGATAAGAGGTAGAAATTAGGCAGAGAATGATCATTGCTTTGTATGAATTAAATAAGAATGTTGATAATTATAAACATTAATTAGAAATATTAGAAATAAGCCAATGTAAAGAAATTTAAATAATTTTTCTGTTACACTGCTGTACTTATTGATATTTGTTTCTGCTTTGCTTTTTCATTTATGAAATATTTTATGATACTTTATAATATAATATAAGTGTAATAGAATTACAGAGGTAAGGTAAAGTAAGGATATATTGTTATAGAATAGGTTGGTTTTGATGAAATGAACATTATAAAGTAGATTAAGTAAAAATGGTGATTTGTTCACGTAAAATGATATATTTTAGTAAAGTCTAGTATAATTAATAATAGTAATAATATAAATAAATATAGTGGATTTATGATATAAAGATTAATGTAAATTGGAAGGGAAAGACTGCAGAGATTGTGCACAAGTGATTTGTACCAACTGACAACCTGTATGTACCTGAAGATGTTTTGTTTTATGTTTGTTTTGTTTGTTAAAAAAAATAAAAAACTTTTATTTAAAAAAAATCCATTTATGTATGCATGCAGGTTTTTGTTACATTGATGTTGCTATATATTGATTTAAGCAGAAACAGATAATGTATAACAAAAACAATGTAACAAGAAGTTGCCTGCCTCATTTTTGGTAAGTTGCCATTTTTATTTATGCATTTATTTATTTCTTTAGTATCTGTTTTGTTTTTATGATTAATAAATAAATAAATAAAATACATAAAAAACACAGAAATTTGAATCCCATCACAACACACCACAATTGATAATTTTTTGACTATTTTATCTGGTAGAGAAATCCTCTCAAGGGTCTTTATTGCTCTTCAAGCCATTTATGATGAACTTTAAGGATAAAAAATAGTGACCATGTGGGCTAAAATGTTTACCATTGAAAAGATCATTATTTTTGTTAAATTCAAAGGATGATTTCCCATCTCTGCTATGCCTTCCTTTTTAAAGAAGACCCTTTGTTTGAACAGAGTCTCTCCTCACCTTCCAAGCATGAAATAGAAGACCCAAAGCAATGATGAGGATGTCATGAGAGGATATTGCTATTTTGATCTTTGCCTCTTAAAAACTGTAGATTCCAATTCCTAACCATTTTACCTAGAATGGCCACACTGAAAAGCAGTTTTTCAATTTCAAAGTGAAGGTACGGTTGGATCTATCACATACCAGCTTACCACCCCATTCAAATTAACTGTAGAAAAACACATGCACACAAACCTGAGGGACTTTGTAGATGCCTACTAATGTTGACATCTGGATGGAGATGTCATCGGTAGCTGCATCAACAAGAGCCAAAAGGTGGTCCTTCTTTCCACAGCTGTAGTTTGGAACATTGGCTTCTCCCATTGAGAACATATCTAGCAAGGCATCTGAAGTCAGAAGTCTGTTCAAATAATTATCATGGATGTTGTAGCCAAGTGTGAGATTTTTCAGAAACCCAGGAGTCTTGTTGACCACTTGACTATTAAAAACGTAGCGTAGTAGCCTAAATTTATCAAAAGGTAAACTAACATAAAAATATTTATGTTATCATCATCATCATTACAATCAAAAGCAAAGTACCATTTCAATGTAATTCTCTTTGCCTTCTGATCAGTGATGGGTTTCCAAATTTTTTCCTACCTGTTCTATGAGTAGTCCTATACATGCGTATGTATCCCTAACACATGCTTTGCATGTGCTTTCAGAGATCAAAGACCCACCCTTTTCAGAATGCTGGTGAGTGAGCTGAGCTGTTTTTTAGCTCAGCTGAGGCACAGCAATCTACTCTGCTGTGTGAATCAGCTAAGCTAAAAAACAAAGGAATATAGGAGAGCTAATGGCGGGTGCAGGTGGGCAAGGCTAGTCAGAGATCGTATTTGCCATTTCTCTGAACTAGTAAAAATCTCCACTACAGTACACCAGAACTGGTCCAAACTGCCTGAATACCACCCCTACTTATGGTGCTTAAACCAATATTGATCCAAAACAAGAGTCAAATGATAGTTCCCCATCACCTTTTCTTTTTAATAAGTATTGGGAAGATCCATTGGAGATAGTTTTCCACTAAGCTTAAGAATTATAAATAAATTGACTTCCGGTTTGGGTCTCTTCAGCGACAGACCGAAATCCATGATTGTGCATGGTTTCAATCTGTGCTCAGTGCTGGAGTGCCCCGATCCTTTGGATTTGGGGCTGAAGCCACCCCATAGAGGTGGTGAAGAGAGGGGAGATTGCTAGCCAAGTGGAGGGGAGCTGCATCTCTCCTCCTTGGCTGGTCTAAACTCCCTTCCCCAAAGGCGGTTGCAGCGGTGGTCAGAAATGGCCACCTCAAAGAAGAACCCAACTGGATAAGATTGTGCAGGAGGAAGACAAAGAGGAAAGCAGGATAGACCAGGCTAAACAACAGAGAACATCTAAGCAAGGTACCCTGAATCTAAAAGTACCTAGAGGGATATTTCTGAAAGAAGATCTTTAAGCGGTGAAGGAGAGAGAAAAGGAGGTTAAAACCCCCCTTTTTACCTTTATATTGACAATTACAAATGGTATGGAAAGAAATTTATATTAATCTATTTTGACACTAATAGGCAACCTTAAGCTGAAATCTATGTATCAAAAGGAGAATAAAGATTTTTTCTTGGTCATTTTAAAGCCCTAAAAAAGGAGAAGAGTGGAGGCAAAAGGGTGGGACTTGGAATAATGGAAAAATAGAGTGCCACCTGGAAAAATAAAGAGGATTAACAGTGAAACTTTGAAAAGACTCCCGAGGATACATTGTAACTGAAATCTTATTAAAGGATACAGTAACCCACAGAAGGGAAAAGTAAAGGAAAGAAACAAGAAGGAACAGTCTGGGATCATTTGGTGATTTTTTAAAAAAAGTTTTTGGCATTGGTTTTTTCTTTCTTTTTCTGTTTTTTACTTAAAGTCAATCGTGTGGTTGTTCAAAAGTGTTTAAAATGCCATCACTCCTGGAGGAATTGAAGATGAGTCTTAAAAAACAGAAAGAAGACACAGAAAGGGGAGGAAGATCCTTTGGCTTCATATTTGAATTTTTTGAAATGGAGATCCTGAACTATGAAAAGCAAAAGGAAAAGCTTCAAGAGCAAGAAGAAGGGTGGGACAAAGAAGAAGCCATTTTCAATGATCAAATAATGCAAACTGTGGTGATAAGGGGGAAAAGGGGGAAAGGAGTTAAAAGTTTGAGATCAAAGGGAACAGCCAAAAAGAAAAATAGTCTGAAAAAGAAGTATAACAGCAAGGAGAAGCAGAAAAGAAAACTACAGAAGGGAAAATTAGGGAGAGAAGGGTATAAAAAAGGGGATGAGAAAAGGGGGGGGGGAGATAGAAAGGGAAAGACCTTAAGAGGGACAAAAACAGGAAATAAAGAAAAAAGGGAAATGTACTAGGATTAAAGGTATTTGCTCAGCTAGAAAACACAGAGACAATGGTTAAATTAAGTTAAAGTGAGGATTCTGCTAAGGTACAAAAGATAGTGTTGTGACAGTAGAATACTGTAATGAGTTAGAAATTAAATAAGTAAATAATCTGTGAGATAAAACTGTATTGTTATGTAATGGTATGTTTATTTATAATTAATGAAATAATAAAGAAGAGAGGGAAACATTGCAATTGTTTCTAAAGATTGATAAAATATTGAAAAGAAATGTGAAGGATTTATAGGGAAATTTATACCAGTTATTTGAATGAATTTGAATAATTATTTTGCTTATTGAGAGTAAATAATTTATAAGATAAAACTGTATGACTATCCAATGGTATGCTTATTAACAGTAAAGTAATACTGAAGAAGGGAGGGAAACATTTCAATTGTTCTCAAAGATTGATAGATATTGAAAAGAAACGTGAAAGATTTACAAGGTTTATACCAGTACTAGAATGATTTTGAATAACTATTTTGTTTACTAATGTTTATATGTATATATTGTTTTTGCTATGTTTTTAGAATTTTTCTTTTTACATTTTCAAGGGGAAGTACCAAGCAGAGTCTGAATGATGAGAGCTACATGATATAAAATAGATATTAGAAATTTGAATGTTATAATATTAGAATGCACAAATTCAATGTTTAATGAGATTTCATATGATAATAACAATAAGATTTAAAGGTTTTGCACTTTGATTGGAAATCATAGGGGGAATTTTGCTTTTTAAGAATGTTGGAAGAGAACATATGAAATTGTAAACAAGACAGATGAAAGTATAAGTACAATGAATAAAAAGATATAGAAATTTAGATAAAAGAAACACAATTGAATAAGAAGAAAATGAGATAACCCTAAAAGAAAATTAAGAGAAGTAAAGGGAGAAATAGTGAGAAGTTGGAAAAAGAGTAATAAGATAAGAAGTTGAATACATAGGATGAATATGCATATGAAACTGTGTCTGTATGGAAATGTGATAACCCGGAACGATGCTGTACTCAAATAAGATGTTTTATTTGTTTTGTTAAAACTCAATAAAACTTTATTTTAAAAAAAAGAATTATAAATAAATCGTTATATGAGCCTTGGTGGTGCAGTAGTTAGAGGACAGTACTCCAAGCTACTTTTGCTGCTTGCTGCCTGCCTGCAATTTGGCAGTTCCATTCTCACCAGAATCAAGGTTGACTCAGCCTTCCATCCTTCCAAGATAAGAAAAATGAGGACCCAAATTGTTGTGCGCAATATGCTGACTCTGTAAACTGCTTAGAGAGGGCTGTAAAGCACTGTAAAGTGGCATATAAGTCTAAGTGTTATTGTATTTGTATCAGCACTAATCTTCAACTGCCAAGTAATCAGGATTCAAAATCATTCAGTCATTAAAGTAGAATCATTGTTATAGGAAGAGGTTGTTTTATAAGTGACCGAGAAAAGCAGTTCTAAAATCAAGTCATTCTCTGTTCCTATAAGGATCAGGTATTAACTAGGAAAGAGTGGTTGTAAAAATATATAAATGGGCTGGGCAGAGGCAACTACACTTCATTCACTAACTACTTTAAACTACAGTTACGATAACTCATGATAGGACCAGGAAGGAATCTTCCCTTTTTTTGATCTTTTTTTCCTGCCCCATTTCTGGATTAGAGATTTTCTACAAAATAAGTCAAAATAAGTCAAAAGAGAGGAACAATGGAAATCAAAACAGTTCAAGAAATTAGACAGGTCCTACAATATAGGCAATAAGTGAAATAAGAAGAAAAGAATGAGAATGTTAGAAGAGCAAATAGAGGGTTAGTGTTATATCACCATGCTGAATAACTTACATGTCAAACTGACAATAAGGAGCCTTGTTGAAAGGCATCGTTGTTGTACGCACTATTTTTGCTCCAGTGGTGATTATACTAATGAGATGGTCTCCTGGCCTGTAATAGTTCCATGGGTTTTTACTACCCGGGGGCTTCAAACTCAATGGGCACTTCATTCCAAGCCTCCCAGAAACTGGCTGGGATAGAAGGAACAGAAATAGAAACAGAAGATCCATAATTCATAGGTCTGAATCAACTCCCGTCCTGTTTCTAAGGAAGAACCAGAAGAAGAATTAGATGAATTCAAAGCACCTTCCTAATTTGGAAATTCTACAAGCTTTCATGAATCAGACAGAGACAAACCAAGCTTCACCTGGAAAAGACAGAAAATACATTCAATAGCACAGTCCCTATCTGTCCCCAAACTTGTGCCACAATGTGTGTGACTGAGGCATTTATCCTTTTCTGATGCAAGGTGTTGATTCTGTCTGTCTTACCTCAAAGACAATCACTGGAGAAGTAGCAGATGAGATCTAAGAGGCCATAATTTTGAAAATTACACAGAGAAGCAACTTCTCCCCGGGGAGCCCAAACTTCTTCAGAGCTCCATTTCCAGAAGAGAAGCTGGAAAAAAGAAAATGATAGCTCCATCCCTGGGGGCACTGTTCTGTAGTGGTTGTGGGCCTTCCTGTCAGGTCTTGTCCAGAAAGTGATGCTGGATGAAGATAGTTCAACACCCAGATGACTTTTGGTGTTTCTCAATGTAGTAACTTAACTCCGGAGACCATTGGGAAAGTTCATCCACCCAGAGCTATGGAGTTTGGTGATATTCCAGGTTGGTGGCATTCCAGGGGTGGGATTCAAATTTCTTAACAACTGGTTCTGTGGGCATGGCCTAATTTGTGGGTGTGGCTTGGTGGTCATGTGACTGGCAAACCAAATTTAAGTGGTCCTCGCTTAATGACTAGGTCCTCAATTACTGGCCAGTTACTTAGCAAGTGTTTTTTGCCAGTTTCCAAGTCCAGGGGAGCCCTGGAGAGGGCAGGGCAGATGACCATGTGAATGCAAACAAAATTTAAGTGGTCCTCATTTAATGGCCAGGTCCTCACTTAGTGGCCAGTTGCGTAGCAAGTTTTTTTTGCCAGTTTCCAAGTCAAGGGGAGTCCTGTAGAGGGCAGGGCAGGTGGCCATGTGACTGGCAAACCAAATTTAAGTGGTCCATCTCCAAGAGTCATGCTCTCCAATAACCTTCTTATGCTGTGATAACTTTGGGCTGCCAGGTTGATTATCTAAGCATTTCACGAATGCCTTGTTTTCCTCCATTCCCTTTTTCTGGCAGCTAAAAAGACCAAAGAAGTATCTTTTTAGTTGACATAAGCTTTATTAAAGATATTTGCAAATAGGACCCCAACTCCCAAACAAGTAGGAGAAAGGAGACACTACCTTTAAGGTGGTTACAAACATTTATAGTATATCACATAGAAAAGATTACATAATCCTTCCTGTTTCTCACTATACCAAGGAAAACATGTTAGAACTCATCACCAATGGAAAATGGAGATCAAGTAAATCATATGAAGAACAGTTGCAGAACTGGGCATGGCTAGTCTAGTGAAGAGAAGGACCAGAGGAGAAAGGATAGAAGTGTTCCAGTATTTGAGGGGCTGCCACCGAGAGGAGGAAGGGGTCAAGCTATTTACTAAAGCACCTGAAGGCCAGACAAGGAATAATGAATGGAAACTGACCAAGGAGAGATTCAATCTAGAAATAAAGAGAAATTTTCTGACAGTGAGAACAATCAACCAATGGAACAACTTTGCCTCGGAAGCTATTGGAACTTCATTACTGGAGGCTTTCAGGAAAAGATTGGACTGCCATTTGTTGGAAATGGTGTAGGGTCCCCTGCTTGGACAGAGGGTTGGACTAGATCACCCACAAGGTCCCTGCCAACTCTGTTAATCTAATCTAAAGTAGCCAAGTAGATTATGGACTTCATTTAGATAAATACAACATCTTTAGATTCCAGTGGTTGTAACAGCTACAGCTACTTTTATTTCATGAAGTCTGGAGTGACAGAATTAAGAAAAGATGTAAGCACATGATCGTTTCTATGGAGACTCAGTTATTCAGGTCATAATGGTCCCAAAGGTGCTTTTTTAAAGAGGCAACTGGGCTTTCTTGTTTTTCTTTGAAGACGTTTTGCTTCTCACCCAAGAAGTTCCTTTAGCTGTCAGCTGAAGAAGAAATCTGAAGTAGCTTCTAGATGAGAAGCAAAATGCCTTCAAAGAAAAACAAGAAAGTCCGGTTGCCTCCTGAAAAAAAAAGACTTTTAGGACATTTTGTGACTATTTAAGTATTATATAGGTTCTCATAGCCGTATTAACATTTATTCTTCCAATCATATATCCATGGTTTTAAACTATGATGACCTACTCATGCTACATTTTTGAAAAATTAATTCTAAAATATTTATTACATTTTTATTCTATTAGATTTATTAAGATGCAATAAAACTGTGGGGAAGAAAGAGGCCTCTGACCAGTAGGATCTGGGAAGGTTTTTTCTGAACTACATAAAATATGGCAAAATTGCTCCCATTTGAAGGTTGCCCAAAACCATCTCCCAGTTAAAATATAAAAGAAAAAAAAAACTGAGTTCAGACACTGGTCAAAAGAATTGTGTTTTTATTTGTTGTTTACATACAAGGACAAACAAACCTAAAGCTGTTAACCACACTGTCAGGATTCCGGCAGTTATTCCAATTAAATAGTATCTCAGAGTCAGGCAATCTGTCAAGATTCCAGCAGTTACTCCAATTAAATTATGAACCTCAAGCCACACTCCCAAAACTAAAAAGGATCTATTAGAAGTTAACATGCCGGCATTAGCCTGGGCATAGCCAACTCTGAGATATATAATTCACTGTCATCCTTGATTCTACTTTCCCCACAACCCCTCTGGGTGTATCATCCAACGAAAAATGTCCATAGCCAAGACTCATCAATCACGCTCTCCAATTAGATTTTCGAGCAGCAGAAGCTTCAGTCATCTAATCAGTCTCTGAAGAAAATATGAATGGAATGTACTTTTGATTCCACACTGCTGCCCACTCTTTGAAACTCCTGTTCTTCTTTCTGTTGTCAACTATAAAACATGTATACAAAATGTTTTATGAGTTGACACACACATTCCTCAGCACTTGTGGGTTTCTCACTAACTTGATCATCATCATCTTTTAACAACCCCATAATACCTTTTGGGGTGAAGTCTGGGCAGCTGAATGGAGCTAGTAAAGTGTTTAATGGCTGGATGTCTTTCCTGTCACCAATGTGGAGTTTTGTTTAGCAGATATATTCTCATTGTGCCCAGAGAGAGAAATATATGCCTCTACTTAGGATTGAACTCACAGCCTCCTGATAGTGAGATGAAAACTCCATCTCTAGGCCACCGCACTACTCCTCACTAACTTGGAGATACTAAATTGTAGATAATACTCAAAATGGAATGGTACTAAAGCTTTCCAAGCACTATAAAAAAAACTGAGATTTCTACTCTCCACATTCAATTCTCAGTGAAGGTCAATCAACTTGGTGACTATGTTTATCCCAATTAAAATGGGTCCTCAGGCTTTGGGAAGCAGAAAAATTATCAAAGTGGCAAATACCTTGTTAAGGAACTTTAGCCATGAAATAAAATCTTGGTTGATAGTAAGTCTCTGTTTTTCAGAAGTCCCCAGAATCTCTTTCCTTGGATCCTCATTGGGGAGAACCAACAAGCTTGCAATTCCCAGATCTGCTGCTACATCACCATTTTGGTCCAAGTACAGTTTCAGATGAGAAAGATTATAAAACTCATTCTTCTCCAGAAATGGATGGAACTAGTTTTAAAAGCAGAAAACTTGGTTTCTTATCCCAAGGTGGCCTTTTCACATTTGAATCTTTCTTCTATAGTTGGCTAACTTGCAAATGGGGCATTGGTAGACTTACCAGTGAATACCCTTCCTAAACACGCTGCGATCGAGTCCAGCATTGAGTATAACTCCACCCTCTTATGATGTGAGCTGAGTCTGCCATCATAAAAGGTTCGCCTCTGCTGAGAGCCCCAGCTTCTCTGGTGAAGTATCTTGACAGACCAGGATAGTCTCTGGAATATAAAAAAACAGAATGTGCATACAACTTCCCCCCTAACTGAGAATAGTAGACCAGACGGCCACAGGGTGGGGCTGGACTCTATCGCAGTGTGTCTAGAAAGGGCGTTCACTGGTAAGTCTGCCAATGCCCCTTCTCCGTCACGCTGCTCTAGAGTCCAGCATTGGGACGTACCAAAGCCTGCATGCCCTAGGGAGGGACTCGGCTGGTCCTCTTAATCCGACCTAAGAACCACTCTCTGGAGTACCCTTCGTTCAAATGCAACCTGTTGCAGATGCAAAGTAATGCAGCCAGTAATGTCGGACGAACAGAGAAGGTGAGGTCCATGTAGCAGCTCTACAAATTTTTTCGATCAGAGCCTGCATGGCCCAAGCTGCTGAAGTCGCTGCGCTCCGGGTAGAGTGTGCAGTCAGTTTCTTGGGAGCTGGCAAGCCAAGAGTTTCATATGCAGTAGAAATGCATGCTCTGATCTACCTACTCAATATGGGAGATGAGGACTTAGACCCCAAGGAGACAGGTTGAAAAGACACAAACATTCACTCAGTTTTGCGAAAAGGTGCAGTTTGTTTGATATAAATTCTTTTCACGTCCAATGTGTGCCACTGACATTCCATTACATGTTGGGGTTGGGACAAAAGTCAGGGAGTACAATGTCTTGAACCCTGTGAAACCAAGAGTTGATTTTGGGTACAAATGAAGGGTCCAGATGCAAAACCACGCAGTTGTCATGAAACATACACAAATCTGGCCTTACCAAAAGGGCAGCTAATTCAGACACCCTCCTAGCTGATGTAATAGCCACCAAGAAGGATACCTTCAGAGTTAAAATACGGAGACCTACCATTCATAAAGGCTCAAAAGGAGAGCTTGGAGAACCTTAGGCAAGTCCCAAGTGGAATACCTATGCACAATGGGTGGTCACAGTTTGAGGCTCCCCTCAGAAATCTGTGGATTGAAGGGTGGTGGGAGAGGGATGTGTACCTGTGGATTGAAGGGTGGTGGGAGAGGGATGTGTACCTGTCCCATGAAATTACCAAAACTAAGGCCGCCACCCGTCTGCGGATGGTGCTGGCACAAGGCCCTTGTCCAGCCTGTCCTAGAGAAGCTGAAGGATCTCCAGAACAGAAGCTGAAGAGGGGTTCTGGGCTCTCTCTGAGCACCAGTCACTGAATTTCCTCCAGGTGTCCAGTTGTAGACTTTTTAGGTGAAGCCTGTATTGTATTAATTACAATATCTGAAAGGTTGGCCTCCTTCAAGAAATTCCACTCAACCACCAAGAGGTCAACTGGAACCATTGGGGTTCCGGATGCAGAAGGCCCCCCTGATTGAGAGAGATCCGAGAGGCTGGGATTTTCCAAGGCCTCTGAACAGACAGGTTCACCAGGTCCACAAACCAGGGTCTCCTGGGCCAATATGGGGCTAGTGGAATCAGCTCTGTCTTTTCCTCCAACATCTTCCGGATAACTGCCGGGAAGTTTGGAAGGGTGGGGAAGGCATAGAGGAGACCTGGGGGCCACCTGCTCCAAAGTGCATTGGTCCCCTCCACTCCTTGGGTTAGGAACCTGGAGAAAAACCTGTTTACCTGTGCATTCTGGGTAATGGCAAAGAGGACCACCTCTGGAGTTCCAAAAATATGGGACAATTCTATGAACAGGGAGGATGGAGTCTCCATTCCGAGTGGTTGACTTGAAGTCGACTCAACCAGTCTGCCTGGGAGATGTCAACCCCCGAAATATGGTCCACCCTGAGAGACAGGAGGTTCCTCTCTTCCCATCTCCCCAGATGTTCCACCTCCCACATCAAAACCCTGGATCTGGTCCCTCCTTGCCTGTTGACATGAGCCTTGGCTGCTATATTGTCTGTCTTGATGAGCACATGGGACCCTGACACTAGGTTCTGGGAATTTCTCAGGGTGAGAAAAATATCCCTGAGTTCCAGGAGATTGATGGGAAGGGACCTGTCTGAAGATGGCCAGTGTGCTTGGGCCATCTGGTCTGGGCATGTGCTCCCCAGCTGTGAAGGCTGGCATCTGCAGTCACTACAATTCTACTTCTCATCATAAAGGGACTGCCTTTGTGATGGCCTGGGACTGCCACCATCAAAAGGACCGAAGCACCTGTGGAGAAAGCAGCACCCTGCAGGCAGAATGACTGATCCCCTCTCTTTGGAAGGGGAGGAGGAACCACTGCAAGGTGTGTGCGTATAGGTGTGCCCATTGCACAATTTCAATGCAGGAGATCATCTTCCCAAGCAACTGGGACAGGAGAGAGAGTAGAACGGAGCAACTTAGTTGAATTCTGTTGATCAACTCTTTGATGCTGTCCTGTCAGTCCTGTGAAAGGAAGACTTCACAGCTGACTGGGTCGATGATGACCCCGAGGTGCAACAGTCAGGTCATTGGAGAAAGATGGCTCTTGATCAGGTTGATGGAGAAACTATGTTCCTGCAACACCTGCATCATGATTTGAAGATCTCATTCGGCCGCCTGGATGGAGGTAGATTGAATCAGAATGTTGTCTAGGTAGCAGGTAAGGCTCAGAGGAGGGCTGCCAATGCTGCCAGGACCTTAGTAAAACCCCTTGGTGCCAATGAAAGGCCAAATTGTAGGGCCCAGTATTGGTAGTGCTCACTGCACTAAGTAAAATGGAGGAAATGGCGATGGGGAGGCCAAATTGGGATACATTGCGGAACCTGACTGAAAAGTACAATGTAAAGTAGTTTATCTCTTTTTTAGGGAATTATTATTACTATAACTAATGAAAATAAATGTTTAATCGAGGGAATTAAGGTATATTTAAACCACTGAGGTGACACCCCCAAATTAGTAAAAGGGAAGGGGAAATTTATGTTTTATTTTGCATGTAAAAGCTTATATTAATTTAGACTTTAAGGAAAGAATATGAGATGGAATTGCAAATTTGTCAGACAAAAGAATTAAAAGGGAATAAGTATAAAGATATGGGAATTATTTGTGACTTAAATGAGAAAAGAGTACTTTGGAAAAGGCCACGCTTAAAAGAAATGTTAATGCTTAAGAAATATATTTGAAATAAATTAAAATGAACTGAGAAGAAGTTTAAAATCAAAGTAATATTAATGAATAGGATTAATTTGTTTGTTCCTTTTCTTATGAAAAAGTTGAAATGGACAGGTAAAATGAGAAAAGAATACATTGGAAAAGGCCATACCCAAAAGGAAAATATATTTGAAATAAATTGAAATGAATTGAAAAGATGTTTAGAATGAAAGTAATAATAATGAATAGAATTAATTTGTTTGAAAATTGAAATTGAGAGGTAATAATAGAATTGTTAAAAATGGATAAGATAGGAAGTTGAATGTAAAATTGAATATATAATTACTGTCATATTTGCATGTAAAAGTGGTGATTCAGAATTATGTTGTACACCGAAAAGAGCTCTTTTTTACTTTGTTTTGGAAAAATTGAATAAAACTTGTTCAAAAAAAAAAAGCTAAATTTGCTCTGATTTTATAAATGTAACAGCAAATCAGTCAATTTAAAGGTTATGTGTGAGAGCAATAGGCCTAATTATAGGCTTGGGTGTTTCTTAAATCAGATTCTTCAATGAAGCATGTTCACGGGCTGGGTATCATCAATCACATTATCCAGTGAAGGATTTTCATGGGCAGAAGATCTGGTAGCCTAGCTACAATCATTGTAAGAAAAGTGTGGAATGTACTTCTGGTTTTAAACTGCCCTACTGCTCCTTCAGATATCCTCCCCCACACACACACATTTATGACAACTCAAAAATAAGCATAAGAATGTTTTACAAATTGAAAGAGAGCTTCCAATTTGGGGAACAGAGAATCATGTGGGATTTTCTTGTGGGGGGCGGGAATAAGGCACCAATCTGGTTTCAGGCTCTTTTCTTCTTTGTTTCTGGAATCAGCTCTTTGCAGAGTGTTGAGCCTCCTCGATACTGTTTGGCAGTGTGTGTCAGGTCTGACATCTTCAGCTAGGAGGGAGGGAACATGTGGGGAATAAATGGGCAATAAACCTGTGTGGGTAAGTGATGGGAAATGGGGAGGGGGAAATGACAGATTGATAAAGAACACAGAAGCTCAGAACTAGTTTGTGCCAGCACTCAAGGCCATCTACCCTGAGAAAGAATGTGGATTACCCCAAACATCTCAGTATTCTCAAAACACCTACATGAATCTTCATTGGTTGAAGATGGACTGGTCATGGGGAGAAGCATTTTCTATTTTTTTTACATGGGAAACTTAGTTCTAGCCTGATTTTCCCGCAACTAGTATCCATTAGTAAAACAACCTATCACTTCAACCAAATTGAATTGAGGGTCTTTCTTTCCTAAGGGATCTACCTGGAGGCAGATCTGACAATGGGTCATTTTGTTGGGACATGCCCAGATATAGTTTTGGGAGATTGATGACTCAACAGCACAATCATGGAACTCTAAATTTCATTATTCTTATATCAATAATTTTAATTCCTTCAGTTTAAAATGACCTTGTCAGAATAAAAAGAAGCATACAAATTTACCAATAATTATTGCAATAAAGCATTAAATATTATGAGCCTAAGAAACAATTTCACTATCAATTCCCTACTTTTATCATTAGCTGCTCCTTAGTGTTTAGATCTGGTCTTAGGATGATAATGTAGCACTTGGGGAAGAAGATGCAGCCCAGCAACCCAGCACTGGAGGCCAAGATGGAGAAGATCTGCACAGCTACCATGTATTTCCCTTTGGTGCTCAGGTAGGTGGGCAGGAAGGAGACCCAAACACTGCAGAAGACTAGCATGCTGAAGGTGATCAGCTTGGCTTCATTGAAGGCCCCTGGCAGGTTTCTGGCTAAGAAAGCCACCAAGAAGCAGATGGCAGCTAGGAAACCCAGGTAGCTGAGGACAACATAAAACATGGTAACAGATCCTTCATTGCACTGAAGGACAATCTCTCGAGGCTGGGAGTGCAGGTCAGAGTCAGGGAATGGGGGTGAAACTCCCAGCCAGATGGAGCAAATGGTAATTTGGACAATAGAACAAGAAAGGATGATGGAGTTGGCCAAACTCTTCCCCAACCATCTCTTAACTTGGTTTCCTGGTTTTGTGGCCAGGAAAGCCAGAACCACTGTGATTGTTTTGGCCAAGAGTGAAGAAATTGCAACTGAGAAGACAATGCTGAACATTGTTTGTCGTAGAAGGCAAGTGGCTTTTTTTGGTTGACCAATGAAGAGAAAAGGAGACAAGAAGCAAAACAAGAGGGAGATCAAAAGGATGTAGGAAAGATCGCGGTTGTTGGCTTTGACAATGGGAGTTTCTAAGTATTTAATAAATATGATAAAAATGAAGCCTGTGGTTAGGAACAAGAATAGGGAAAAGGAGATGAGGATAATACTCAAATGTTCTTCATAGGACAGGAAGGATATTCTTTTGGGAATACATTTGACTTGGTTCTCATTTGGATATTGATCATCTGGGCATCTAGTGCATTTTTCAGTATCTGAGAAAATAGAAAGTAATGTTTCTTATGTAGACTTTTCTTTCATATTTGAAGATAGACCTTCTTTTATGATAGGTCATAATGAGAGACCAGAAAGCCATTGTAAATGTTAAATAGGAACTCATACTTACACATATACATACAAGAAAAACATACACATATACAATAAGAAAAATGAAATCCAACCCCCCAAATACCTGTCACTATAGCTTCCCTTCACCAAGATCACTACATCTTTGACCTCACCTTATCCCAACACCTGGGAGATTAACTGTTTCTCTGCAAAGTAGAAAAGTAGGGCTCTGTCTTATCTCAGCAGGTGGGGTTTCTATAGGACAGGGGCTTCAACAGAAAAGGCAGACTTCCAAACACCCACAAAGTGGCAAAGTTTTAAGGAATGAACCTGGAGCATGCCTATCATAGATGGACAATGGAATGATAGGATGAACAACAAATAACTTCAAGAAGAGGGGGTTCCATGGAAACCCTGGTCCTAAGCCATGTCGGGTTTTAAAAGTAAATTTAATTGCACTTGGGAAGAAACTGGGAAGCTTTGCAGCTTGCACATAAGGGGCATGAATGTATTCTGCCACATAAAGTGGCAGAATGTAGGGGAACTCTACCCGGTGCATGATATTGCATTCTGAAGCATTTGTAAATTCAAGGTAGTCTTCATTATCAACCCCATGTAGAGAACATTTCAGTAATTCAAACAGGAAGTGATCAAGGCATGAGCAAGACCTTCAATCCAGGAAAGGGAACAGTTGGTAGCTGTGAGTCTAGGAGAGCCCCCCCCCCCAACATTATGCACCACCTCCATCCTAGGAAGTGCCACCTTACTAGAGTAACATATGGATTTGATTTATATGTTAATATCTAAGGAATTATCTAAGGCAGGGGTGTCAAATTCAAGGCCTGTGGGGCAGATCCATGTGTGGCCCTCCAGAGCTCCATTATTGCCAGCAGAGGGCTATCAAAACAAACTAAAAGCAAAACAAAACAAAAGGAGACATTTGAGCATGCAAGAAGGGACAGGAAAGGAGAAAGGGAAAGAGGAAAGACAAAGAAAAAGCAGAGAAGATGGGAAGAGAGCAAGGAAGAAAACAGAAGGAAAAGGGAGAAGGAAGAAGAAAGGAGAATGAAAAGGAAAGAAAAAAGAGAAGGAAGGAAGGAAGGAAGGAAGGAAGGAAGGAAGGAAGGAAGGAAGGAAGGAAGGAAGGAAGGAAGGAAGAAGCTTATAATGAGAGGGGATGGAGGTCCTGAGGGAAGTTTTGCCTTAGCGTTTGGCCACCACAGGTGCACCAGATACAAGTGATGTTGAGCTGGCCATGCCCACTCTGCCCCCCTCAGGTCAAACACAACCCTGATGTCGCCCTCAATGAAATCGAGTTTGACACACCTGATCTAAGACATCTCAGGTAGTCAAATATTTAAGGTAGTAGAAATATGATAAAAGAATACCTCAGACAGGATTCCAGGTTACATTCAGAACTGTTGTGCTTAATTCAGAATTAATTAATACAGAAACTCTATTTTGAAGTGGCTCTCCTTATTTTTAATTTTAAGAAAATAGTATTTTTTATATTTATTTGATTTGTCAATCGCTTACAAGATATAAGGTATAAGAATAAATATAGTTTTGAATACATGAGATAGATACTTATAAAACTATATTTATTTATTATTATATTTATGTATTCATGTATTCAATATATGTAATGTAATATAATATAATATAATATAATATAATATAATATAATATAATATAATATAATATAATATAATATAAT
>NW_020769586.1:116951-143472 GCF_900518735.1 Pseudonaja textilis
ATATAATATAATATAATATAATATAATATAATATAATATAATATAATTAATATAATATAATGGTTTGCTTGAATTATAGCAAAGGAACTTAAGAAACACAATTTTTGTTTGTTTTATCCATCTGGAACCCCTCCACCATGTTGCAAAATTAAAAGAAAAAGGTAAACATATGAGACAATGTGTATACATGTAAGTATATGTGTCAGTTGCATTCACTGCCTCCAGAGGTGGTATTCAGCAGGTTCTGACCAGTTCTGGAGAATCGGTAGTGGAAATTTTGAGTAGTTTGGAGAACCAGTAAATACCACCTCTGACTGGCCAGCCCCACCTATTCTCTGCCTCCCAAGTCCCAATTGATCAGTGGGGTCTTCTTTTGTTGCCCTGCACATGAGAATGGAGCTGGGAAGCAGGTTAGTCGGGTGGGAATGGAGATTTTGTAGTATCCTTCCCCTGCCACATCCACCAAGCCACACCCACCAAGCCATGCCATGTCCACCAAGCCACGCCCACAGAACCAGTAGTAAAAAAATTTGAATCCTGCCACTGACTGCCCCTCTCAACACATGGACTGTTTAAAACACCCTTGTAAGTAAACCTTCACAGCATGTGCAATCAGCAAACTATAAGTTGAAGTTGCTTCAATTTTTCAAGAGGTCATCTAAAATCACAGGGCCTTCATGCTTTTAGCTAGTCAAGGAAGTGAATTAGTAAAGTCTAGTTGTGAATTAGCGAAGTCGAGTTGCTGTACACATGCTGACTAGCAGAATAAGATTCCCATAGGTATTCAAATTAATTCTGGAACTCTCTCACTATTGGGCTAACAAACTTTGGCTAAATTTACTATTTGTTGGGCTTTTGACTTTCAGTGTAATTTGAGCTTTTGACCTGTCACTGTATTCAGTTCTTCCCGACACTGATACCCTGTTGCAAAAAAAAATATTTTAGGTCATAAGGCTATAACAGCCGCCAGTCTCTCCCCAGTGGAAGAACATTTATTTTTCTTTTTGTAACCAGGGTGTAGAAATCTTCCTGCCTGTATACTGCACAAGCCAAAAAGAGGGCTGTGAAAATATTTACAGACCCCTCACATCCCAGACATAAACTGTTTCAACTCCTTCCCTCAAAATGACTCTACAGAGCACTGCACACCAGAACAACAAGATACAAAGACAGTCTTTTCCCAAACGCCATCACTCTGCTCAACACTGTCCAACTATTTACAAAGTCTGCACTACTATTACTATTAATATTCTCATCACTCCTTATCACCCATCCCTTCCCACTTATGACTGTATGACTGAAACTTTGTCGCTTGTATCCTTACGATTTATATTGACTGTTTCCTCATATGATTTGATTGGTTATTATTGTACCCTATGATTATTATTAAGTGTTGTACCTTATGATTCTTGACAAATGTATCTTTTCTTTTATGTACACTGAGAATATATGCACCAAGACAAATTCTTTGTGTGTCCAATCACCCTTGGCCAAAAAAGAATTCTAGTTTCTAGATTGTATCTCTCCATAATGAGCTTCCACTCATTGTTCTTTGTCCTGCCCTCAAGTGCTTTGGAAAATAAGTTGACTCCCTCTTTTCAGAGACACCCCTCATGTAATGTAAGATAACTATCATGTCACCCTTAATCCTTCTCTGTTAAGTTAGACATACCTAGTTCCCTTAACTGTTCATCATATGGTTAGCCTCCGGATCTCATATCATTTTTGCAGCTCTTCTCTGCACTCGTTCTAGGGTCTCTGCATCTTTTTTGTATTGTGTGAACAGAACTGGATGCAGTATTCCAAGTATGGCTTCACTAGTATAATGTAGAGTAACCCTATCACTTGTCATGAGCTTGACACAATCCTTCTATTGATGAACCGAGGACTGCATTCGCCTTTTCTGCATCTGAAGCACATTGCTGGCTCATCCTTTTTAATAGATTAACAGATTAATAGAGTTGGAAGGGACTTTGTACTGTAGGTCATCTAGTCCAACCTCCTGTCCAAGCAGGAAACTCTACATAATCTCTGACAAATGGCAGTCCAATCTCTTCTTAAAAGCCTCCAGTGATGAAGCTTCCACAACTTCTGAAGGAAAGCTGTTCCACTGGTTGATTGTTCTCACTGTCAGAAAATGTCTCCTTATTTCTATGTTAAAACTTTCCTTGTTCAGTTTCCATCCATTATTCCTTGCCTTGCCTTCAGATGCTTTGGAAAATAACTTGACTCCTTCCTTTCTGTGACAGCCACTCAAATATTGGAACACTGCTATAATACCTCCCCTGGTCCTTCTCTTCACTAGACTAGCCATGCCCAATTCTGCAACTGTTCTTCATATGTTTTAGTCTCCAGTCCCCTAATCATCCTGGTTGCTCTTCTGGTCTACTTAAATGGTGGTCCGCTAGGATATCTAGATCCCTCTCACTGTTTCTAGTTGTGAGCCAGATATCACTGATTCTATACCTCTGCGTTTGGTTTTTTTTGCCTGTGTAGAACCTCAATTTTTTTTCACCACTGAACTATACCTCGTTAGATTTGGCCCAATGCTCAAGTCTATCAAGATCCTTCTAAATCTTGACTCTATCTTCCCAAATAGTAATAGCAATAGCACTTAGACTTATATACCATCCCATAGTGCTTTTCAGCATTCTCTGTGCAGTTTACAGTGTCAGGATATTGCCCCCAACAACCTGGATCCTCATTTCACTGACCTCAAAAGGATGGAAGGCCGAGTCAATCAGAATTGAACTCCAGGCTGGGGCAGAGTTAGCCTGCAATACTGCATTCTAACCACTGTGTCACCAAGGCTTCTTTCCAGCAATTCTCCTCAACTTGGTATCATCTACAAATTTAATGAGTTTTCCTTTTATTCCCTTACGTAGATCATTGTTGAAGACGTTGAAGTTTGAGGATTCCCTGGTAATAGGGACCCTATGTGCTGATCGCATGTGAAATATTTTCACATATTCCCATCTTGCAATTTTGGTTTTTTAAAAAAATGTTTTATTGTTTAATCTGGTTTTGTAAAATGTTTTATTGTATGCCACCCAGAGGCACTTTGTGTGGGATGGGTGGCCATGTAAAATTGAATTTTATTTAAACAAAAAGGAAGATTAATTCCTGAAGTAATTCCAGAAGAGAAGATGAGTCCATTATCTGTCTTTGCAAAATCTTTAGTTTCTGAAAATGAGAAGATGGGGCAATGTATTTTCATTCACAAATGAGCCTCTGTGGCTCAGTGGTTAGAGTACAGTACTGCTCTACTGTGGTTAGAGCAGTACTTCTACTGCAACCAGCTGCCTACAATTTGGCAGTTCAAATCCCATCAGGTTCAAGGTTGACTCAGCCTTCCAGCCTTCCGAGGTCGGTAAAATGAGGACCCAGATTGTTGGGGTAAAGAGGCTGACTCTGTAAACCACTTAGAGAGGGCTGTGAAGCATTATAAAGCAGTATATAAGACTAAGTGCTATTGCTATTCTGCATGTGATAACAATTATAAAGACTAAATGAGCTCCATATTAGTATAAATGAATATTATGTAGATTGTTTTTTTATTAATTCTTTTTCTCTTCTTTATATTAGTTTTTTTTAAACCCAATAGTATAGGTGTGACTTTTTTCTTTCACAAACACAACTATATTCTATTTTATGTTGGTATTGCAGTTGTTTTTACTTCATTATTTAATAACCAAGAAATTTTGAAAAATAAGAAAGGGGAGGAACCATTAGCAATCCTACCAAGGAATCCATAGTGCTGGTTTATGCTGAATCTGTGATTGTTGAACTGGGCTACAGACAACATTTGTGTTCATCTTTTAATCCATAACATGGACCATTAGAAATTTAAAGAAGAAAGAGAAAGATTTTGTCCCTAATAATGGAGAATTTGATTTATATCCCTTCTCACACACTGATATTCTATTGATAGATTTTATGGTGAGTCCATTTGGTTTTCTTTTGTCCCTTGAATCCAACTTCCCTCCTTCCATAATTTTCCTAATTAGATCTATCTGCTTATGTAACTAAAAAATCTAAAAACAGATTGATTGATGGATGGATGGATGGATTGGAAGATTCTAGAAAAGATAATTAAGTAATGAATCAGCGAACACCTAGAGTCAAACAAAGTCATAAATAGATCATGCCAGACAAATCTTTTTACATTTTTTTACAATGTGACAAAATTAGTGAACAAGAGGAATGCTATCGGTATGATTTCCTTGGACTTCAATATGGCATTTGATAAGTTGATTAAATCACAACCTACTACTCAATAAGCTAGAAAAATGTAGGTTAGACAGTATCAACACCAGATGGATTTGTAACTGGCTGAACAAGCACACTCACTGAAACTGCATGTACATAGAGGGTCATGAGCATTGGGGAAAACACAAATTTCTGTCTTAAGTTCGTATTCTTCAATATCTTCATCAATAACTTAGATGAGGGATTAGAAAGGAAACTCACCAAATTTGCAGGTGATACCAAGCTGGCAGAAATAGCCAATACTCCAGAAGACAGACTTAAAATACAAAACAATCTTGACACTCTTAAATATTGGGCCCTATCTAACAAAATGAAATTAAATGATGAGAAAAGTAAGGTTCTACATTTAGGCAAGAAAAACCAAATGCACAGGTATAAGATAGGTAGTATTTGGTTCAATAGTAGTAATTGTGAAAGGGATCTTGAAGTCCTAGTGAACAATCATTTAAATATGAGCCTGCAGCTGCCACAAAAGTCAATACAATCCTAGGCTGCATTAACAGAGGAATAGAATCAAGATCACATGAACTATTAGTACCACTTTATAACGCCTTGGTAAGATCACAAGTGGAATACTGCATTCAGTTTTGGTCGCCACGATATAAAAAAGAAGTTGAGACTCTAGAAAGAGTGCACAGAAGAGCAAAAAAGATGATTAGGTGACTGGAAGCTAAAAGATACAAAGAATGATTACATGAATTGAGTATGTCTAGTTTAATGAAAAGAAGAACTAGGGGAGACATGATAGCAGTGCTCCAATATCTCAGGGGCTGCCACAGAGAAGAGGGAGTCAAGCTATTCTCCAGAGCACCTGAGGGCAGAACAAGAAGCAATGGATGGAAACTGTGATGACCCGGGGCATGGCACAAAAGCAACTAAGTCACAAAAGTAGGTAAAGTCCCTTTAATACCTCCAGCTAGGCCCCCAATGTTCAGTTATCATTGGCTGGAGAACAAACTCTCCCAAGAACAGTTTTTAAAGGGAACAAATTCAATCCGAACCCAAAGTACATATAAATTATAAATAAAAACCAACACAAAGCACGGTGCAGCAATTAATGAGACAGGGCAGGATAAGGAATTGCAGACTTCAAAAGACAACGAAATACACACATTTGGGAGGACACCAGAACTCAGGTAAGACTTGACAAACAAATATAATTCACACTTTGCTTCCAACAAGGTGCTATGCACAACCCCCATTTTAAAATCCTGTTTTCCCAGCTGCAGCTAATGAATGGAATGTGACTCTTTTCTCCCCCATAACCCATGTAACTCATGTTGCTCCCTTCTCCGTTCCTCCCTGCATGCCCTAGGATGAAGAGAGGGTGGCTCTGAATGCCCAGCCAGACTGTGCCCTTCCTCAGCCACCGGAGCCGCACTCCCACTCCCTATCAGCTGCATGACCTCCCCCTCAGAATCAGATTCCAACAGGGGCATGACAGAAACTAATCAAGGAGAGAGGCAACTTAGAACTAAAGAGAAATTTACTGAATGTTAGATCAATTAATCAGTGGAACGACTTGCCTTCAGAAGTTGTGGGTGCTCCCAGACTGGAGGATTTTAGGAAGATTGGACAGTCTTCTGTCTGAAATAGTATAGGATTTCCTGCCTGAACATGAAGTTGGATTAGAAGACCTCCAAGGTCCCTTCCAACTCTGTTATTCTGTTATGCCCTTTTGTCCTATAAGGTTAATTTGGTACAAATAAGCAAGAGTCATTGACCTGAAACCATTCCTCAAGTTTCAAACAATTCAAATGCTCTTAAGAAAGATTAACATGGAAAGACACTTCCAAACTGATCAATAGAAGAGAGATTTTCTGAAACACAAGTAATCTTAACCAATCCCTCATCATCCAGTGGTGGGATGAAAAAAAAAATTACCACTGGTTCTGTGGGCGTGGCTTGGCAGGCACGCTTTGAGCATGTGTGTGCACGGAGGGTTTGCTACTGACCTTCTCCTGCAATTCTGCACTCTCCCTGTGTGTTAAACAGTTGACAGACGACAATCCGCTGTGCCATGCAAAGCAGCTGAGCTTGAAAACCAGGAAATAAAGGTCAGAATAGAGCCAGGGTGGGCAGCCCAGCAGCTGATTGTTGGAGCAAACCAGTTTGCTCACTTGGAGCTACCAGTTTGTCCAAACTGGGCCGAACCAGTAGAATACCACCCCTGCTCATGACCTGCTATTTCTTCCTATTTCATCATTCAATATTTTTTTCTACTTCATCCCATTATAATAGAAATTTGGCTTGTTGAAAATAAACAACAAAACAGTCAAGCTTCTCTTTTAATATGCTCATTGATCAAAATGTTCTGGATGAATGCAGCATCCTTGCCTCTGATGTCACCTACCTTCCTGAGTGGAGATAGTCTTCTCCGAACAAGAAATGCAGTTGTAGCAGCAAACTGGCTCTCCTTCCCGAGTCTGTTTGTAAAATCCAGGATGACAATTTTTCACACATTTGGATTGAGGGAAAGACTAAAATGAAGAAAAAGGAATTCCAGAGAAAATAGGTCAGGAGCATCCATCTATGGAAAATGGAGGTTGGCATGAACATCAGCCAAGTAGATCCTGGGCTTCCCTTAGATACACTCCATATGTAGTGATTTTCTAACTAGTTTCAAATTATTGGAGGAGATACAACTACTGACAGATTCTCTTCATTTAGTTTCTCCCATTTATTTCTAGCATATCACATTGCAATAAAAGACTTTTCTACTTAATAAAGGCTGGAGAAATAGAATTGAGAAAAGGTTTGTACATTAAGTGACAATCAGCTCCTCACAGCCCTATTAACATACATTCCTCCATTCTTCATGTATCCATTTAAAAAAATATGACTATTAATATCAATATTGCAATTAAATTTTACAATAAAATTTGTTCTAAGATATTTATTAAATTTTTGTTCTTTTAGATTTGTTAAAAGAGAAGAAAATTATGATAAAGAAAGAAATTTTGGACCAGTCGAATTTGCAAATATTTTTTTAAGAATCCTAAAGGTGCTTTTTCAAGAGGCAACTGGACTTCCTTGTTTTTTTTCTTTGAAGACATTTTGCTTCTATTCCAAGAAGCTTCTTCAGCTCTTTAGGGTAATCCTTCCAGTCCCCACCATGCTGCTTCTTAGATGAGAAGTGAAACATCTTCAAAGAAAAAAATAAAAAATCCAGTTGCCTCCCGAAAAAGCATCTTTGGGATACTTTAAAAAAATTTTTGCAGATCCTACTGGTATTTTCTTTGAAGACATTCTACAGTCAGTTCTATAATTCTCCAACACCTGAGGGTCTTTCTCTCTCTCTCTCTCTCTCTCCCTCCCTCCCCCCCTCTCTCTACTGGATTGCAGACCCAAAAGGACTGTAAGTCCTGAAAAATCATAATCTCAGCACCCATTTTTGGACATGGCTACATGAGCTTAGAACAGTTCCATGTTATAGCATCTGAAGGACTTCTTTATGAATAGTACTGGAGCATCCCAAGCAGTCTAACAAAATTTTAATGGGAATGTTCCCACATTCAATTCTCAATGAAGGTCGTCCACCTTGGTGACCATGGTTAACCTACTTGAAAAGATTTGGAAAGAAGAAGAAAAATGACCAATATTTCCTTCTACCTTGTTGAGCAATTTTAGCTGTGACAGATGATCTTGGTTGAAAATAACTCTCTGTCTTTCAAAAGTCCCCAATTGCCCCACAGTGATATCCATCTGGGGAAGAACCACACAGCTCATACTGTTTAGATCTGCTGTTACATCTCCATTTTGGTCCAAGTACAATTTCCGCTGGGAAAGATTGCAAAAATTGTTCTTTTCCAGAAATGGGTGGAACTAGAATAGAAACATCTGAGAATTTTAAAAGCTGAAAACTTGATTTCTCATTCAGTGTCTATTCCCTTTTGAATGTTTCTTCTATATTTTTCTAACTCACAAATACCTTTAGTTGGAAGTATAAGAAATCTACAAATTTCATAACAATTACAAATGTCTGGCTAACTCTTTCTACAGTAAGGAAAGTTGGCAAAGATCCTTTCTGAATTTACTTTTCTACCCATTATGCAAGTGCCAAAAGAAAAAGTTCAGCAAAATTTGTCAATCATATCTTGACAAAAACCTGTGTTTGACATAATATCATTGATTTTTTTTCCAATTAGAAGGGGCTGCATAAGTAAAATCCAGTAGAACAATATTTGATTTTTAGCAACTAGGAATTGACAAACCATGTTTTCTTGTATGAGAATAGATGTAGGTCTTTTATTAAAATTTCATTTGTATATTTTTCATAAAGTATATACTATATGCATACTGGTCACTGATTGTTATAAATTAATAGTAGCAATATTTTAATGATTTCATAATAATCATATAATTAATTTCATGATAAAGTCATTAATTATTTGGATGAAAGGGAAACTAATGGCTTTCGAGTGATAGCTGATATCACTATATTTTTTGCAGATCCTACTGGTAATGGCTTTCGAGCGATAGCTGATATCACTATATTTGATTTGTCAGCTTTAGAAGCCATATTGAACCCAGATGATCCCATGCTGCCACATTTTGAGCCTGGGAAAGTGGAAGGGTAGAATTTCTTGGAGTATATGTAGTTAGACAAAATAACATTCTTTTTCTAGTTCAAGGTCATGCTATTGTGCGCATAGGTGAGGCGAAGTCTCAAGTTGGGACAGATGGTGATTGGAGCATGATGGGTGTAGGGGGTGGATTTGTAGGTTTTTATTATTGCAAGAAAACCTGGAATTTTCAGATTTGGGATTCCCCAGTTGTGCCAGTTACTAACCAAATAAAAAGAACTTTTGAAATAATGCCTGTCTCAGAGTTATTGGTTAGAGTAGAGGTTTGCTGGAATGCTGCCAAGATTGAGTGTCTAAATATATAACTCTTCAAGAACATAACCTGAGAGCAGCAAGGACCCCTCATTTCAACCATGAGCTACAAATATGATACAAAATGTATTTGTCATGGTGCCCACTCCTTGAAATATTATGGTATGCTCAGAGCAATTATAATGACCAAAATTGTTTGCTTTTTGTAACACAACGAGGTTAAGATGGTTCCCTTCTTCTCTTTTGTCTCTTAGTCAAAAGGAACAAAGTTTGACAGAACCCTGTCAGAACCTCATACCTGCCATGGCTGCAACCTTGAAGCCCCCAACCTCTCTTCACCTTCTTTCCTTCCTCTCCTAGATATGGAGGAATATGCAGCATTCAAGGTGTGGGCCAGAGTATTAATGAAACTGTAAACATGGCGGGTATATTGCAACCAGATTCTGTTCCTTTCCTCTTTGGTCTCCAGAGGTGCTTTCTGCATGCACCTTCTCCGGCCTTTGACAGAGAAGACATGCTTTGAAAAAGAGCAGTGAAAAGTCTGATCTCCAAACTGTGGTTCCATCAAAAGATCTGGTTCAAAGGAATCATCATTGGTCTTTTCATTCCACTGAAAAGCATAGGACAAAATACTGTGGACGTATTTGAGAAATGTGTGCCTTCTCACTAACAATTCCCCAATAGGTGTGATTATCCAGACTTTCCCTTCAATGGGTTCTGGCAAATCTTGAAGTGTTGCATGGAAAGGAAGAAGTACATCCCAAAGGGAAACATATTCTAAAAAATACACAAAGACGTTGACTTGTCTCCATTTAGAGATGGCATCCTTGAGGGAGGCTGTAGGGTCAGTTGTTGAGATCTTTTGTGATATGACCACACAAATTCCATTCCTGACAAGTACAGGAGTAAAAGTCCTCATGAAATTCTCTCCATTCTCTGTATCTGAAGCAAAGAGACCAATCAAGGTCCATCTGAAATGGAGGAGCAGTTGGACAATTGCTGGGAAAAGAATCCCTACTTTTGGGAGCATCCAGTAGAAAAAGGGAAATTGACTTTTATCACTTAGAGCCTCTGAAGCAGCTGTGTAACTGATCTGAAAAAGCAATGATGATATATCAGGGATACACACAGAGATGGTGTCCTGGGAAGAGAAGACTTGCTTTGATCCTTGCCTCAACCCCACTTATTCCTAGCTATGACATCTACAATGACCAAGGTGAAATGCAGCTCTCAAATTCTATAGGGAAGGCTGGCTAGATCCACAGTTCATCCACCACCACTCTACACACATATCAGATAATGAAACACATATGCACAAACCTGTGGAACTTTGTAGGTGCCTGCTAATGTTGACATCTGGATAGAGATGTCCCTGTCAGCTCCATCAAGAAGAGCCAAAAGGTGGTCACTCTTCCCACAGGCGTAGTTGGGAACATTGGCTTCTCCAGTAGATAGCATGTCCAGCAAGGCATCTGAAGTGCCAAGAGGGGTCAAATAGTTGTCATGGATGTTGTAACCCAGTGTGAGGTTTTGTAGGAGCTGGGCATTCTTGTTGACAACTTCAGTTGTGAAAATGAAGCGTAGAATTTTAGAATGATCAGAAGATGTACTGTAAAAAAGAATTCTTGTTATCACCTTCAACAAAAACCATTCTTATTTATTCATTCCTCTTTGTCTCCACAAGCTTTAAATCAATACTGATCCAAAACCAGAAGTATCCCTTATTACCATTTAATTTTTATGAGTGTTGAGAAGATGGGCTGTTGATAGCAACCACCAGAATTAAAATTCAAAAGTATGAAGTCATTACTTATAGCAGTCCTAATTTTCATCTGTCCAATAACCAGCATTTAATATTATTCAATCACTAAAAGTACAGCCATCATAAAATCAAGAGAACATTTCATAAGCAATCCAGAAAAGAAACTCTAACATCAAGTCAGCCTTTATTTCTATAAGGATCAGACATTGAATATCAATGAGCAGTTATAAAAATATGGAAATAGGATGGACAGAGGCAACTATAACTACTTTAAACAAAAGTCTATATGCAAGTGATGAATGAATGACTGGATGTGGAGAGAAAATAATTTGGGTATTTTTCTGCCACATCTTTGGGTCTCTTATATAAAAGAAGACAAAAAATGAAGCCATGGAACTCAAAAACAGTTCAGGAAATTAGAAATGTTTTGCAATTTACGAGTAAGCAAAATATGAAGAAAAGACTGGGGATGGGGGGAAGAGTGTTAGAACTGCAAATGAAGGGAATTCTCCTGAATGACCCTGAATGACTTACGAATCAAATTGAATATAAGGAGCTGTGTTGAAAGGCAATGCTATATGCAATTCTTTGGTTGCAGTGGTCACTACTCCAATAAGATAATCTCCTGGTCTATAACAGCTCCATGGATTTTTTCCATCCTGATGTTCCAAATTCAGTGGGCATTTCATTCTAAGCTTCCCAGAGACTGGCTGGGACACCAACAGCATCAGGAACAGAAGCAGGAGTTCCATCATCCATAGGGCTGAATCAATCCCCTTCCCATTTCTAAACAAGAATAACAAGAAGAGTTAGAATCCAAAGCAATCTCACAAGACAGAAATGCCAATGGCTTTACTGATTCAGACAGAGACAATCCAAGCTTCACCTGGAAAGGAAAGAATGATGCATTCAGGAGTGCAGCCTTTGCCTGTCCCCAAAATTGTGCCACATAGATTGTTACCTGAGGCATATATCCTTTTCTGATGCAAGCTTTCTTTCATGTGGCATCAGTCTGTTTACATCAAAGATAGTCACTGAAGAAGTAGCAGAAGAGGTCTCAAAGACCAGGATGGTGAAAATTACAGTGAGAAGTATCCTCTTCTCTGGGGATTGTGAACTTCTTCAGGGCTCCATGTGCAGAGAGGCATCTGGAGAAAAGCATGTTGGTGAAAAATCACAGATACATCCTTGGGAAACTGTTCTCCAATGGTTGTGGTCTTTCCACTGAGGACATATCCAGAAAGTGATGCTGAAGGAATATAGTTCAACACCCAGGAAATTAACTTCTTCTACCTCAAAGGTGCTTTTTTAAAAAGCAACTGGATCAGAGGTGGTATTCAGCAGGTTCTGACCAGTTCTGGAGAACTGGTAGTGAAAATTTTGAGTAGTTCAGAGAACCGGCAAATACCACCTCTGACTGGTCCCGTCCCTGTCTGTTCTCAGCCTCCCAAGTCCCAGCTAATCGGCTGGGTCTTCTTTTGTTGCCCTGCAACAATGCAGCTTCCTAAGACAGTTCTCTGATTGGAATATCTGCTGTTTTATTATAAACACTGAAATAGCTAGGGGGGTTCTATTGATCTCAATAGAATAGCTCCTTCAATTTCTCAGAGTTCTCATGTGTTCTTGATGAAGAAGACTGTGAAAAGCAGTGCAGAGGAATGGAAGAAAGTAGACATTATAGGACCATGATGGCAAACTTATGGCATGCATGCCACAGGTGGCACACAGAGCCATTTGTGCTGGCACTCAAGCGGCAAGCAAGTTTACCTCACTGTGCATATGCACACTTCACAGCTGATTTTCAGCCCATTTGAGGCCCTTTTCAGACTCCCAGGGGCTTGAGGAAGGCCTCTGCAGGCTTTGCAAGCTGAAAAATAGGCCTGTTTCATCACTTCCTGTATTTCTAGAAATACTGGATGTGATGAAACAGGCTGATTTTTTGGCCTGCAAAGCCTGCAGAGGCCTTCCTCAAGCCCCCGGGAGACCGAAAATTGGCTGCGAGGCACAGTGCAAGTCAGAGGGCATGGGGTGGGTGGGTTGTGCATGCATTGTCTTCTGGGTGCTGGTACGCAAGCAGGCATAGACAAGCGCGCACACAATTTTTGGCACAGGAGCCCAAAAAGGTTAGCCACCACTTTCATAGGAGATACATTTGTTGGAAATTCAGCTGGTTTCCCTGCCACATAATGATTTGGGAAATGAAAGTATAGCCTATTGATCTATTAGAATCAATAAGACCTAAATGGGAAAAAGCAGGCCCTCAAAAGCTACATGAAGCAAAATTTTAGGCAGAACGATTTCAAAGTGTGTCAGAATTATTTGTAATCCTGCTGTGAAATGTGAATTATTTGTAAACCCACTGCTGTGAAATGTGATTTTGCAAAGTACATAGTTTTGAAATATATTTGGACATAGAAGGACAAAACAGCGAGAATTAAGGAACTGTCTGTCAGTAAGAAAGAACAAGGTAGTCAGTTGTGAAATGTGTGCAGAAAAGTATAAAAAGAATGTCTTGGGATGAGTTCAGGGCCACTGGCCATAGTTATTCCTTGCTGGACTCAGCTATGTCACTGGACCTCATTGCAATGGGTTATTACTGTAAGTTGTGTTATGATGGTTCATGTAGCTTTTTAGGGCCTGCTTTTTTCACTTAGGCCTTATTGAGTCCAATAGATCAACAGGCTATATTTTCATTTCCCACACTGAGTATAAAGTAGCTTGAATTGATCTTGTTGAAGAAACATCCCAATTTGTCTCTTGATCTACTGTCTGTGTGGCATCGCCAATGTTCTGTCAACTAATATTCAGCCAGAATCCATGGTCTACATCCAAAGCAGAGAACCAGGTTTCCTCTCTAGGAGCAATGAGTTTCCAAGACATAGATTAAATACTACATAACTGCACAAAACCAAGGAAGCAAGAACTATATAGATTTTTTATTTTAAAACAAATTTTATTAATTTTTTAAAGATAAACAAAACATAAGACATAAAAACATAAAACCTCCTTTCTAAAAATTACTTATAAGTTTTAACAAGGCAAATAAAACATTATTTTATACAGCATAGTTCCACATTATCACATTTCCATTTAAACACATATATATCTTTTCCAAATTTCTCATTATTTCTCTCTTCACTTTTATTCAATTATATTTCTTTCTATCAAGGTTTTATTAATTCTCAATCAAATATAAACACACAAAATACAAAACATAAAACAAGACATAGAAACATAAAACCTCCTTTCTGAAGGCTACTTGTAGATTTTGACAAAATAAATAAAACATTCTTTTATAGAACATAATTCCAAATTTATCATTTGTACATATCTTTTCCAAATTTCTCATTGTTTCTCCCTTTGGTTTTATTCCTCCAAGGTTTTATTAATTCTCAATCAAACATAGCTAACCAAAACACAAAACATAACATTTCTTTTTGGAAAGTGGCTTAGCCCCAGGTTACATCTCTTTTTTACAGACCTAAATCATATTCATGCCCAACCTTATATACCATTCTTATCTTATTTACCATTCTATATTTTCTATATAACTTCTCCCTTCTTTTCACTCTCTTAATTATATTTTGTTTATTTTAAAATCATTATATGTGTATCTTTTGTCCGTTCTTTTCCAATTATCTATTTACCTCTTCTCTTTAACAGAAAATTTCCCCTGTAATCACTTTTAAAGTGTGACGCCTTTCTATCTTTCCCATCAATTGACACTTAAAATAATACATAATTTCCCATCTGATTCTGCTTAGTACATTCTACGTGTTGCATTTTAAAATAAAAGAATAATGAATTTATAATATAGTTAAATATATAATTTCCACTGCTTAATACATTATTTTAAAATAAGAGAACGAAATAGTAAATTTATGATAACATTAAGACAACAACAAATTAAACTATAATTAAACATTAATCATTTTACACATTCTCTTTAATATTTTATTGAATATTGAAATCTATCATTATTAAACATTTTAATATTTTATTAAATCTTATAATATTCCAATACACTATTTCAAATGCAAATACTACAATACTATCTTATGTACTCTTGCAGAATCTTTCTTTAACCATGCTTTACCATTTGTCTCTGAAAAAGATCTCCTTTTTGGCATCTTGTTTCAAGCCTTTGTGACTTTTTTTCCCTTTTTCCCTCCCTTTCTTCTCCTGTCTGGCCTTTTTGCCCCCCCCCCCCTTCTAACCTCCATCTTTTTAACTTCCCCTCTCTGTTGTATCTCTCTTTTCTGTTGCTTTCTAACATTGTACCTTTTTTCACCTTATTTTTCTCTTTCTTGGTTGTTTTGTTAAATCTTAAATTCTCAATTTTCCTTCCCCTCTTCCTATTTTCTTTCTTTGTTGAACTTTTTTGTCCATTAAAGATGGCTTCCTCCTCCTCCTCCTCCTCCTCCTCCTCCTCCTCCTCCTCCTCCTCCTCCTCCTCCTCCTCCTCTTCTTCTTCTTCTTCTTCTTCTTCCTCCTCCTCCTCCTCCTCCTCCTCCTCCTCCTCCTCCTCCTCTTCCTCCTCCTCCTCCTCTTCCTCCTTATTCCCCATGTAGTTGCTGATAAGTAGAAATCGCCATTTCTAAAAAGTGGAAGACAGCTCCCAAAGAATCCTTGCCTTCTTGTTCTCCTTCCTTTAATTTTTCATATTCCATTTTTAATTCATCCACAGATAGTGCCAATGTAAAGCTTTTTCTTCTTTTTTTTTTAAAGAACAACCCAAATGTTTTTAATCTTAAAGTAATTTCCAAGTGTGCCAAAGTTATCAAGCAATCCAAACAGACACAAAATATTTCCTCTTCTTCTCTTTGCACTTTCTCCTCCTGGGGCAAAATCCCAAAATATATTTTAAAGCCTTATTACAGTTAATTTCTGGTCTTGTAGTCTTCAAGGCATCTCCTCCAACAAATTCTTAAACATTTTTTAGTCCTCTCCCTTCCCACTTATAACAAAGAGTTTATTTTTACCTTCTGTAAAGAAGCAGGTTTTTCAATGTCCATTTGCTATCTCCATAAGGAAGGGGAGTAAACTTTCCCTTCAGCACTTTTATCCGCCGCTTGATAACCTCTTTTGGAAACAAATGTATAAATCAAAGAGTCAGATTTCCAGGGTGTTTAAATGTATCTTAATGTCCTGGTTCAGCCAAAAAACTTTCTCTTTCTAATTCTTCCTCCTGCACAAATCTTGTCCGGTTGAAGATCTCTTTGTGGCTGCCATCGCTGACAGCCGCTCCACCACCTCAGGAAAAAGGAGTCTAGCTGGCTGGGGAAAGAGGTTGCGATGTCCCCAGACCCCTGCCTGGGTCTCCTCTATCTTCCACTACCCCTCCGGGGTAGCAACAACCCCCAAATCCAATTGGATCGGGGTTACTTCAGCAGTGAGCGCAGCAGGGACCCACAGAATCACGGATTCCTGCCACCGCCGAAGCCTTGCAACCGGAAGTCCCAAGAACTATATAGATTCTTAGGAAGGTCTATTGAAGGCTAGTTGAGGTCAATACAATAGGAATTTCTCCCCTTCGTTTTTAGTGGACTAATTAAGATGAAGTCTCTTTCATTTTAAATACTCCCCAGTTTCATTCATCTGGGCAAACTTGCATTTAGAATTAGAAACAGAAATAGAAATAAAATCAGAATCAGAATTAGAATTCTTTATTGGCCAAGTGTGATTGGACACAAAAGGAATTTGCCTTCGGTGCATAAGCTCTCAGTGTACATAAAAGTTATAAGTAATAAATCATTATCATAGTAATCATAAAAATACATTTGCTATAAATCATAAGATTGAAAATAGTTTTATTTTTGAGATAAGTGATCAGCTGATTCCTCCTCTATCATCTGATCCTTTACATTTCTTCCCTTCCCTTCCTTTCCTAACTTCTCTGCAATCTTGTCTCATCTTTCTTATTCAGCAACTGATACAGTTTTCCTTCGTGTTTTGGTTATTTTCTTAGAGGGCTGAGCCTTTCTTTTGAATTGGTCTTGATAGCACTTTCATCAACTTTCTTTCTTAATGGAGTAATGGAAACTACTCTCTTGAGGAAGGGAGAGAGTCATATTTCTTCTGCTTGTAATTTTCAAAATTACAGTTATCTCTTGTTTCATCGCAGTGCCACATCCCTTGGGATTTTTTTCTTCTCAATAATCTATAGAACCTGAGCTGATCCATCATCCAAGCTGAATAAACACCTTGGGTGAGGTTTTGGGCAGGGTAGATGGTATGTAGATGGATATTATCTCATCCTCTAGATGTTAGGGTTTTCTTGAGCTTTGTTTGTGCTACAGAAGTTCATCTTCAAAGATGTTCTGCTAACAGTGACATGAATACAGTTACAAAATAAGGAGAGAGTGCAGGCATAAAAAGGATGGTCCTCTTAATCCTGCTATATCTGATTCTCCTCTTCCTGCCCTGCACCACTTCCAGAATGTGGAAGACCCATTGCCCTTTAACTCTGGGGGAGGATAGGGAACAGCCATTGAGTCATGGCAAGCTAGGAGACCTTCTCATTAGTGGCATCATCTGTGGAATGAAGGCTCATTTTCAACCAACTAATTTCCACAGGACTCCCTCTGCTATGATTTATGGGTGAGCCTACAATGATCTTGCACCTTATCTGATTGTTCCTGTATTGATAAGATGCGGGTTCTTCCCAATATTGAGATCTCTGTCTTCTATATGGGCCAATAAGTGCTGCATTTTCTCTTTGGAGGCACATCTGGAAATGTATTTCATGTGCTGCAGCTGATGTGGCTGCAAGCTGTAATACTGAATGACATGCTAGAGGGATGGAAAGTCTCTATATGACCAGATGAATATGCTGAACAGGAATCCAGAAGAGAAGCAGAAGGAGAAACAGGAGAATGGGGAGGAGAGAGGGAGGGAGAGGGGGAGAGGAGGGGAGGGAGAGTGTAAGGAGGGGAAGAAAGAGAAGGATCAGGAGAAGGATGAAACTGCTCCAATTATCTGACAGGAAACTGATGATGATTTCTTACATTGTAAAGAAGGGAAAAGGTGAATGAATGAAGTGTTTAAATTCTGCTTCTCTTTATTCTTGTTTTTCATAAAAGAGTAAGTAGATGCCTTGGTAAGGCCACACTTAGAATACTACATCCAGTTTTGGTTGCCACGATGTAAAAAAGATGTTGAGACTCTAGAAAGAGTGCAGAGAAGAGCAACAAAGATGATTAGGGGACTAGAGGATAAAACATATAAAGAACAGTTGCTGGAATTGGGTATGTCTAGTTCAATGAAAAGAAAAACTAGGGGAGACATGATAGCAGTGTTCCAATATTTCAGGTGCTGCCACAAAGAAGAGGGAGTCAAGCTATTGTCCAAAGCACCTGGGGGCAGGACAAGAAGCAGTGGATGGAAACTAATCAAGGAGACAAACAACTTAGAACTAAGGAGAAATTTTCTAACAGTTAGAACAATTAATCAGTGGAACAACTTGCCTCCAGAAGTTGTGAATGCTCCAACACTGGAAGTTTTTAAAAAGATGTTGGATAACCATTTGTCTGAAGTGGTATAGGGTTTCCTGCCTAGGCAGGGGTTTGGACTAGATGACCTCCAAGGTCCCTTCCAACTCTGTTATTCTATTCTATTCTAGATGAGTCAAATGTGCAGAAATCCACAAAACAGAGAAGTCAGTAATATTAATTTGGAGGCTGAATTTCAGACCAGGTTCATATCTAGTTCATATATTCATTAAGGCTTGCATTTTACAATCTTGGGGGGAAAGGGGGTATTTTAAATTCTAGAACAACCCTCTTGTCAAGGCAGAAAACCTTATATCATCTTGGTCAAATGGTGTTATCAATTTTCCTGTGCTTGTCAATTTTAATCCATGTTTTTCATGGTTATTCTGTTTTAAAGTCATTAGTTGCTTTTTAATCTACATATGCAATTCAGAGATTGGCAGTTTAGAAATAAGACTCACTTTCAAAAGAAATCCTCACTCTAAAATAAGATCATTCCCCCACCTCTCAATGACAGTTGACAGATATAGCTATTCGATATAGCTGGGAATTGTGCTCAGAGGGACGCGGTGGCTCAGTGGCTAAGACACTGAGCTTGTCAATCAGAAAGGTTGGCAGTTCAGTGGTTGGAATCCCTAGCACCATTCCCTTTGTTCTATCAGACTATCCCTTCAGTAGAAACTCAGTACTTGGGGATTGTGAGAATCCTCCATCCTTTTAGATGGACTTTAATCGGACTTCGTGCTCCAGACACTGACAATGGAGAAATGTTCATAAGAATCTTCAGTCCCCTCCTTATAAGGAATGGAATTTGTGTGGTTTTGACAAAACCATCTCTGTGGTTGCCAATAAATTAAACCTTGTGTTAGAACCATTCTACAAATGGAGACAAGTCAATGTCTTTGTTTACTTTGGAGAACCAGGTTCCTTCATACATGGAACCTTCATTGTGCAGAAAATGGTTCGGGCTGTGAAAACACCCACCCCTGACAAAGTCTAGATCACTATGGCTTCCTGGGATTTTATGCTGGATTTGAGGTATCATTCACAAAGTATGCTCTACTACACTTTTGCTTTTTTTTTGCTTTTTCACCCACTCCCAAAAGTGGACAAACCAGGAAGATTTCCACTTATTTTATCAATCTATTAGCAGATTTTCAACCTAGTTGAAAATTACAGACCAATCTCCTTATGCTGCGTCACCTGTAAAGTCATGGAATCAATTATTAACCAATCCATCATCCTCCACTTAGAGACAAACAACCTACTCTCCAATAAACAATTTGGTTTCAGAAAAAAACTATCCTGTAATCTGCAACTCTTACACTGCAAAAACATATGGACTGCACAACTTGATCAGGGCAAAACAATAGATGCAATCTACATAGACTTCTGTAAAGCCTTTGATTCAGTGGTACATGACAAACTACTACTAAAAATAAAATCCTATGGTATCTCTGGACAACTGCATAACTGGATAGAAGCATTCCTGTCAAACAGACAACAAATAGTCAGAATTGGGAGCGACCTATCAAATTCTGTACCTGTCAATAGTAGTGTCCCCCAAGGCAGTGTTCTAGGACCAACTCTCTTCATATTCTACATAAATGACCTCTGTGATCATATTAAGAGCAACCGCGTTCTTTTCGCTGATGATGTAAAGCTGTTCAATACCACAGACAATACTGCTACCCTTCAAAAAGATCTTGACTGTGTATCAGAATGGTCAAACAAATGGCAACTTCAAATCTCAACAAATAAATGCTCTGTCTTACATATTGGCAAAAAAAATCCGAAAATAAAATACAAGCTGAATAGTCAAGATCTTGTTGATGATCCAAGCTCTGTAAAGGACCTTGGAATAGTCACCTCTAATGATCTAAGTGCTAGAGCCCACTGCAACTACATAGCCAAAAAGGCATTAAGAGCTGTTAACCTAATCTTACGTAGCTTTTTCTTTGGTAATATCACACTACTAACTAGAGCATACAAAACATTTGCTAGACCAATACTCGAATACAGCTCATCAGTCTGGAACCCACATTACGTATCTGATATTAGCATAATTGAGAAAGTCCAGAAATATTTCACAAGAAGAGTTCTCCACTCCTCTACTCGTTGTAGAATACCTTATGCCACCAGACTTGAAATTCTAGAACTAGAAAACCTTAAATTATGCCGTCTTTGGTCTGATTTAAGCATGGTATATAAAATCATACATTGCAATGTCCTACCTGTCAATGAATACTTCAGCTTCAACCATAACAACACAAGAGCACACAACAGATACAAACTCGAGGTTAACCGCACCAAGCTTGATTGCAGGAAATACAACTTCAGCAACAGAGTGATCAATGTCCGGAATACTCTACCCGACTCTATTATCTTGTAAACAATGACAAATCAAATCAAAACAAATAAATAAAAAATAAAAATAAATTTGTAGTAAAAACGTTTTGTTGTTCATATTCAAAGCATTCCTTGGCCAAGAAAAGCTGGACAAGGTATATTGAGAAAGAGAAGTTGAAGATCCAGCTGTCCCAAAAGGAGAAGGAAAGAAACTTCTCTGTAGACAGCTATTATATTTACCATTCTGTCTGGGCTATAGCACAGGCATTAAATGCTACATACAGTTCCAGAAGCAGGAAGATGAAGTGGAAAAATGAAGACAGACCAGAAATTCATAGGTTAAAACCATGGCAGATATTACCTTTTCTGTTATAAGTCTCCATCCTCTACTTGAAATATTATAAAATCTTTATAAAGTCTTCATATAAAGTATTGCTACTGCTTAATAAAGCCTTAGTAATACCATACTTAGAAGCCTACATCCAGTTTTGATCACCATATTATAAAAGAAATGTTGAAACTCTGGGAAGAATGCAGAAAAGAATAACAAAGATGACTAGGGGACTGAAGGCTAAAAGATATGAATAATGGTTGTAGGAATTGGGTGTGTCTAGTCTAATGAAAAGAAGGCCTAGAGGTGACATCATAATAGTCTTCCAATATTTGAAGATTTGCCAACAAAAAAATGAAATGAAACTTTGTAACACTGCCAACTAGAGGCTTGGAAATATTTTACTTGAACTGGAGAGAGATGTGAAAGACTCCTTCTCAAGGACATTTCCTGTTGCAATATCACCCAATGATCCAATGATACCATACCTGCCAGGTAACACGTGTAAAGCTATGATTGGTCAACATAGTGAGGCAGGTAACAAAACAACCAACAACACGTGTAAAGCTATGATTGGTCAACATAGGTATTACCTTATATGGTCAGTATGCCTTATATGGTCAGTTTCCTTATATGGTCAAATATGCAAATACATAGCCTTATATGGTCAAATGTACCCAAAAGGAATGTTTCCTCACACACCCTAAACCCCACCCTAAACTTGCACAATAAAAGAGAGGGGCAAAGTTTGCTCTGGGCTTCCTCCCCCAAGAACATGCCTTTGTGTCCTTGTCTTCATTGCCTCTGCGAGAGAAGCCCGTCTGGGCAGTCAGTCCAGGCGTGGGCTACCAGCTGACTCCTCATCCCTGCAGTGGGACCAGCAACTCATCAACTGGTGGCTACCAGCTGACTCCTCATCCCGGCACTGGGACCAGCAACTCATCAAAAAAGCCTGTAGAATATTATTACAGGTGCCTTTCTGGATTCTTGTCTATAATTAAATATTTATGGTTTAGCTTTGAAGTTTGTGGGAAAGAGAAGGGAGTCATAATTAGAGCCTTGGACAACTAAGCAGAGTGCAGTGTATTGTTGCCTACTTTCTTTTTCTAATCTTTTTTTTAGTTCCGCCACCCCCTCCACCAGCATTAATCTATATTTTTATTCTAGTAAGGTTTTTATTTTTAAGTTTGATTTATTTGCAAGGGGAAGCCTTTGAATTTTTCATTTTTATTTTATTTTGATTTATTTTATTTTATTTTTTTCCTTTCCATTGGGACTTTTGCTTTTCTTTTTAATGTATATCAATGGACTATCTTTTTTTTTCTTTCTTCTCAATTGAGATTTTTTTGGTTGGATTAAGGTGTGAAATTTGAAGAAACTTATTCTCTTTGTTCTTTGTTCTTTTTCTTTTTTTTGGCCTTAGTCTTGTTTATTATTATTATTATTACTGGGTTTTTATTTTTATTTTTATTTTTTTCTTGTGGATTACTTTTTAATTGGATTAAGGTCAGGAAGAACTTGAAGAATATTTTTTTTATTGCATTATTTTCTTTTTCTCTTTTTTTCTCTTTTTTCTTCTTTTTCCCTTATTATTGGTTTTTTTTATTATTGGCTTTTTCATTTTGGATTATAATTGGCCACTCTTTTTTTTTTTTTTGACTAAAATTTGAAAGAATTTGAAGAGCTGGAACCATCTAAAATGAGTAAGAAACTTATATCTTCGGGTGCCTTTGTGTCTACTTCTGCCTCCCCACCATCTGGACAGCGTTCAATTCAGACAATGTTAAAGCAAGATAAAGAAAAAGAACAAGAAAGAGTAACCTTACAGATGATTATGCAAGGAATTCAAGATCTTAAGATAAAAACAGATACCATTGAACAAAGAACAGGGAGGACGGAGGAAAAAGTGGAAAATATTCAACAGATGATGGCAAAGTATGAGGAGAGACTTCAAAAAGTCGAAGAAGGGGGCAAACGAAGAGAGGAGAAGATTGGAAATATTGATAATAGACTAACAGTGATTGAACAAGAAAAAAGTGGGATGCTGAAGTGGGAGATGGATAGGTCAGAATTTTATCTTAGATTTCAAAATATAGAAAAAGAAAAAGGACAAGATTTGGCCGCGATAATGATAGGAATCTTGGCGGATGCCTTGGAAATAACAGAAGAGAAGATGATGGATGGAATAGATGAGATATATCGAGTTTTTACAAGATATGCGATGAGAAATAATCTGCCCAGAGAAGTCCATATTAGATTTACTAAAAAATCCATGAAGACACAAATTTTACAAGTGGCAAGAGAGAAGGCATTGAAATATAAAGGTAAAGAAATTTTGGTCTTAAAACAAATACCTAGAAGAGTGAGAGAGATGAGAAGAGAATATCGATTCCTGACCAAAATGTTATTGAAAAAGGAGGTGACTTACAGATGGCTGATCCCAGAAGGACTGATGTTCACGTGGCAGGAACAGAGACATAGAATTGATTCAATTGAGAAAGCAGAACTGTTCTACGCAGAATTTTTTGGAGGGAGAGAAGGAGAGGCAGAAAAGGAGGTTTTATTAATTGAACCTCAAGAGGAACAAATGGAGATTGGAAAAGAAGAAGGTGCAGTAGGTGGACAGGTGGATATTAAAGATCAGCATGAATCAAGACCCACGAGAGTGGTTAAATCTAAATATAAAATATAACCATGGAAGAAAAAAAACTGATTACAATGAATATAAATGGACTGAATTCAGCTGCTAAGAGAAGGAAGATTTTTCATAAATTAAGGAAACTTAAGTTTGATATAATTTGTTTACAAGAAGTACACATTAAAAAGCAATATGAACAATTGTTAGTACAACCAAAATTAGGGAAATTGTTTACCTCTTTGACTCAATGTAAGAAAAGAGGGGTGGTTTTATATATCAAAGAGGCTATTCCAGCAAAACTGATTTATGCAGATGAAGATGGGAGAATATTAATGGTGGAAATAATGGACAACAATAGAAAGATACTTTTGACTGCAATTTATGCCCCGAATGATAAACAGGAAGAATTTTATAAAAAATTACATACCAAGATGGCTGGACTGGACTATGTTAATATAATTATGATGGGAGACTTCAATGGAATCGTGGATAATAAACTTGATTATATGGCAACAACAGCAAAGTATAATAGAAAAACTCTTCCTAAATCTTTTTTTAAAATGATAGATGAATTAACTCTAAAAGATATATGGAGAGAAAGAAATGTTAAACTTAAGCAATATACTTTTTATTCAAATAGACATTTATCATGGTCCAGACTTGATATGATTTGGATCTCAACAGACTTAATATCTAGCGTTCAAGAAGTAAATATTGAAACAAGTACTTGGGCTGATCATAACCCATTGACAATTAAATGGAAGGGACAAAAAAAAAGATCGAGATGGATGTTAAATAATACTATTTTAAAGGAGAAAGAATTTATACAATGGATGGAGAAAGAATTGGCTTTTTTTTTTAAAGAGAATAGAAAAGAAGACACTTCAATACAGAATGTTTGGGATACAATGAAGGCTTATGCCAGAAGCTTGATAATAGATTATACAAGAAAAAAGAATATTAGGAAAAGGCAAGCTTTCAAAGCCTTGGAGGATGAATATAAAAGACTCGAAAAAGAACTGTAGAAAATGCCACAGAAAAAAGACGTTAAACTGAAACTGGATATAACTAAACATAAAATGGACTTAATAGAGAAAGAAGAACTGGCACAGAAAATTAGGAATGCCAAACAGAATTATTTTGAAGATGCAAATAAGCCAGGTAGATGGCTAGCATATAAGTTGAGAAAGGAGAAAGAGTCGAGGAAAATATTGCAGTTAATAGATGACCAAGGTCAAATTTGTCATGGCAGCAAAGAGAAAAAAGAAATTATTCATGATTTTTACAAGCATTTATATAAAAAAGAAGACATTGATGAGGAGAAAGTTAAACAGTACCTGCAGAATGCAAATTTACCTAAGATACCTAAAGAAATTGAAGAAATGCTAGAAGGTAATATAACAATGATGGAGTTAAGCCAAGCACTTAAGAAACAAAATAACGGAAAAGCACCAGGTCCAGACGGGTTTCCTGTAGAATTTTATAAAACCTTTCAAGAATCACTGTGTATTCCATTGTTAGAAGTTATGAATGAAGTTATGTTAAAAAAGATGATACCTAAAACATGGTCAAGAGGCCTATATTACACTTATTCCAAAAGAGGAGGCGGATCTACTTCAAATTAAGAATTACAGACCGATCTCTTTATTAAATGCAGATTATAAAATCTTTGCTTCAATATTAGCAGAAAGACTTAAAAAATATTTGAATAACTTTATCCACTCAGATCAAAATGGGTTCTTGCCAAAGCGACAAATTAGAGACAACATGAGAGTAATTCTGGATACTTTGGAATATTATGAGGCGCATCCTGAAAAGCAAATGGCTTTGATATTTTTAGATGCCCAAAAGGCATTCGACAACGTGAATTGGAGATTTATGTTACTTTTAATGGAACAGATGGGCTTTGCTAGAAGATTTATCCAGGCAATAGAAGCAATTTACAATGAACAAACAGCTAAGGTAATGATGGAGGGAGAATTTACAGATCCTATTAATATAAGAAAAGGCACAAGACAAGGTTGTCCTCTTTCTCCCTTGCTATTTGTATTGACTTTGGAAGTGTTGAACAGAAATATCAGAGAAGATAAAACTATAAAAGGAATGAAAATTAAAAGGAAGAATTTAAACTACAAGCTTTTGCAGATGACCTAGTCTTTATCTTGGAAGATCCTATAGAAACAGCCTTGAAGCTGTGGGAAAAGATAGAGGCATATGGGGAGGTGGCCGGTTTGAAAATAAATAAAGATAAAACAAAGATTTTGTCAAAGAATATGTTGCTAAGACAAAGAGAAGAACTGGCAGAATTGTTAAAAATCCAAGTTACAAACAAGGTTAAGTATTTGGGGATATTTTTGACATCAAGATGTAGTACATTAAAGGAGAACAATTATATTAAACTTAAACAACAGATAGCCCAAGACCTGAAGAAATGGGAAAACCTACAATTGTCATTAATAGGAAGGATTTCAACAATTAAGATGAATATTTTATCCAGAATTTTATTTTTGTTTCAAACAATACCAATTAGGCTTGGAAAAGACTATTTTGAGGACTTAAATAAAATTGTTTTGAAGTATATATGGCAAGGCAAGAAAGCAAGGATAAAGTTAAAGCTTTTACAGGATGCCAGAACTAGAGGAGGTTTGGCCTGCCTAATTGGGAGTTGTACTATCAAGCTGCAAATTTGATGTGGGTTAAAGAATGGATAACATTAAGGAAAACTAGATTGTTGACATTAGAAGGTCATGATTTGTTGTTGGATTGGCATGCTTTTTTATGGTATAAGGGAACCAAAACACAGGGGTATTTTAGAAGACATTATATACGGGAGTCTCTGTGGTT
>NW_020769586.1:148472-161907 GCF_900518735.1 Pseudonaja textilis
CACAGAGACTCCCGTATATAATGTCTTCTAAAATACCCCTGTGTTTTAGTTCCCTTGTACCATAAAAAAGCATGCCAGCCCAACAACAAATCATGACCTTCTAATGTCAACAATCTGGTTTTCCTTAATGTTATCCATTCTTTAACCCACGTCAAATTTGCAGCTTGGTAGTACAACTCCCAATTAGGCAGACCAAACCCTCCTCTAAATCTAGCATCCTGTAAAAGCTTTAACTTTATTCTTGCTTTCTTGCCTTGCCATATATACTTCAAAACAATTTTATTTAAATCCTCAAAATATTCTTTTCCAAGCCTAATTGGTATTGTTTGAAACAAAAATAAGACTCTGGGTAAAATGTTCATCTTGATTGTTGAAATCCTTCCTATTAATGACAATTGTAAGTTCTCCCATTTTTTCAAATCTTGAGCTATCTGTTGTTTAAGTTTAATATAATTGTTCTCCTTCAATGTACTACATCTTGATGTCAAATATATCCCCAGATACTTAACCTTGTTTGTAACTTGAATTTTTAACAGTTCTGCCAACTCTTCCCTTTGTTTCAGCAACATATTCTTTGACAAAATCTTTGTTTTATCTCTATTTATTTTCAGACCAGCCACCTCCCCATAGACCTCTATCTTTTCCAACAGTTTCGAGGCTGTTTCTATAGGGTCTTCCAAGATAAAGACTAGGTCATCTGCAAAGGCTTGTAGTTTAAATTCTTCCTTTTTAATTTTCATTCCTTTTATAGTTTTATCTTCTCTGATATTTCTGTTCAACACTTCCAAAGTCAATACAAATATCAAGGGAGAAAGAGGACAACCTTGTCTTGTGCCTTTTCTTATATTAATAGGATCTGTAAATTCTCCCTCCATCATTACCTTAGCTGTTTGTTCATTGTAAATTGCTTCTATTGCCTGAATAAATCTTCTAGCAAAGCCCATCTGTTCCATTAAAAGTAACGTAAATCTCCAATTCACGTTATCAAATGCCTTTTGAGCATCTAAAAATATCAAAGCCATTTGCTTTTCAGGATGCGCCTCATAGTATTCCAAGGTGTCCAGAATTACTCTCATATTGTCTCTGATTTGTCGCTTTGGCAAAAACCCATTTTGGTCTGGGTGGATAAAGTTATTCAAGTACTTTTTAAGTCTTTCTGCTAATATTGAAGCAAAAATTTTATAATCTGCATTTAGTAAAGAAATCGGTCTATAATTCTTGATTTGAAGTAGGTCCGCCTCCTCTTTTGGAATAAGTGTAATGTAGGCCTCTGACCATGTTTTAGGTATCATCTTTTTTAACATAACTTCATTCATAACTTCTAACAGTGGAATACACAGTGGTTCTTGAAAGGTCTTATAAAATTCTACAGGAAACCCGTCTGGACCTGGTGCCTTTCCATTATTTTGTTTCTTAAATGCTTGGCTTAACTCCATCATTGTTATATTGCTTTCTAGCATTTCTTCAATCTCTTTAGGTATCTTAGGTAGATTTGCATTCTGCAGGTATTGTTTAACTTTCTCCTCATCAATGTCTTCTTTCTTATACAAATGCTTATAAAAATCATAAATAATCTCTTTTTTTTCTTTGCTGCCATAACAAATTTTACCTTGGTCGTCTATTAACTGCGGTATTTTCCTCGACTCTTTCTCCTTTCTCAATTTGTATGCTAGCCATCTACCTGGCTTATTTGCATCCTCAAAATAATTCTGTTTAGCATTCCTAATTTTCTGTGCCAGTTCTTCTTTCTCTATTAAGTCCATTTTATGTTTAGTTATATCCAGTTTCATTTTAACATCTTTTCTGTGTGGCATTTTCTGTAATTCTTTTTCAAGTCCCTTATATTCATCATCCAAGGCTTTAAGAGTTCGCCTTTTCCTATTATTCTTTTTTCTTGTATAGTCTATTATCAAGCCTCTAACATAGGCCTTCATTGTGTCCCAAACATTCTGTATTGAGGTGTCTTCTTTTCTATTCTCTTTAAAGAAGAAGGCCAATTCTTTCTCCATCCATTGTATAAATTCCTTATCCTTTAAAATAGAATTATTTAATGTCCATCTCGATCTTTTCCTTTGTCCCTTCCATTCAATTGTCAATGGGTTATGGTCAGCCCAAGTACTTGTTTCAATATTTACTTCTTGAATACTAGACATTAAATCTGTTGAGATCCAAATCATATCCAGTCTGGACCATGATAGATGCCTATTTGAATAGAACGTAAATTGCTTAGATTTATCATTTCTTTCTCTCCGTATGTCTTTTAAAATTAATTCATCTATCATTTTAAAAAAGGATTTAGGAAGAGTTTTCCTGTTATGCTTTACTGCTGTTGCAATATAGTCAAGTTTATTATCCACAATTCCATTAAAGTCTCCCATCATAATTACATTAGCATAGTCAAGTTCGGCAGTCTTAGTATGTAATTTTCTATAGAATTCTTCCTGTTTATCATTCGGTGCATAAATTGCAATCAAAAGTATCTTTCTATTATTGTCCATTATTTCTACCATTAATATTCTCCCATCATCATCTGTATAAATCATTTTTGCTGGAATGGCCTCTTTAATATATAAAACCACCCCTCTTTTCTTGGATTGTGTCAAAGAGGTAAACAATTTCCCTAATTTTGGTTGTAATAACAATTGTTCATGTTGCTTTTTAATATGAACTTCTTGTAAACAAATTATGTCGAACCTTAATTTCATTAATTTATGGAAAGTCTTCCTTCTCTTAGCAGCTGAATTCAGTCCATTTATATTCATTGTAATCAATTTTTTTTCTTCCATAATTATGTTTTATATTTAGATTTAACCACTCTCGTGGGTCTTGCCTCACGTTGATCTTTAATATCCACTTGTCCACCTACTGCACCTTCTTCTTTTCCAACCTCCATTTGTTCCTCTTGGGATTCAATTGATGGGACCTCCTTTCCTGCTCCTCCTTCTCTCCCTCCAAAAACCTCTGCACAAAACAGTTCTGCTTTCTCGATTGAATCAATTCTATGTCTCTGTTCCTGCCACGTAAACATCAATCCTTCTGGAATCAACCACCTGTAAGACACCTCTTTTTCCAATAACCTTTTAGTCAGGAATCGGTATTCTCTTCTCATCTCTCTCACTCTTCTAGGTATTTGTTTTAAAACCAAAATTTCTTTGCCTTTGTATTTCAGTGGCTTCTCTCTTGCTGCTTGCAATATTTGTGTCTTCAAAGATTTTTTAATAAATCTAATATGAACTTCTCTGGGTAGGTTATTTCTCATCGCATATCTTGTAAAAACTCGATATATCTCATCAATTCCATCCATCATCTTCTCTTCTGTTATCTCGAGCGCCTCCGCCAGAATTCCTACCATTATCGCAGCCAGATCTTGTCCTTTTTCTTCTTCTATATTTTGAAATCTGAGATAAAATTCTGATCTATCCAACTCCCACTTCAACATCTCACTTTTTTCTTGTTCAATCGCTGTTAATCTATTGTCGATATTTCCAATTTTCTCCTCTCTTTGTTTGCCTCCCTCTTCAACATTTTGGAGTCTCTCTTCATATTTTTCCATCATCTGTTCCATCCTACCTGTTCTTTGTTCAATAGTATCCATTTTTACCTTAAGATCTTGAATTCCTTGCATAATCATCTGGAAGGATACTCTTTCTTGTTCTTTTTCTTTCTCTTTATCTTGCTTTAACAATGTCTGAATTGAACGCTGTCCAGATGGTGGGGAGGCAGAAGCAGACATAGAGGCACCCGAAGATATAAATTTCTTACTCATTTTAAGTGGTTCCAACTCTTCAAGTTTTTTCAAATTTTAATCCACAAAAAAAAAGAGAAAAAAATATGAAATTATAATCCAAGGTAAAAAGGCCAACAATAAAAAAGCCAAAAGTGAGAGAAAAAAAGAAAAAAGGAAAAAAAAAATTCTTCAAATTCTTCCTGACCTTAATCCAATAAAAAGAGAAAAAAAAAACCATAAAAAAAGTAACAGTAAAAATAAAAACCCAATAATAATAATAAACAAGACAAAGCCAAAAAAGAAGAAGGGAAGAAGAAAAAGAGAAAAAACAAAAAACAAAACAAAAACCAAGAAAAATAAGTTTCTTCAAATTCCACACCTTAGTCCAGCCAGAAAAAAAAAAAAAACCTCAATTGAGAAGAGGAAAAAGAAATAGTCCGCTGATGTACATTAAAAAAAAGGAAAAAAGAAAAAACAGGATCCAAATGGGCAAGAGAAAAAATAAAATCAGTTAAATCAAAATAAAATAAAAGTAGAAAAAAGAAATTCAGAGGCTTCCCTTTGCAAATAAATCAAGCTTAAAAGTAAGGACCTTGATGTTAGTGGAGGGGTTGGCAGAACTCAAAAAAAAACAACAACACTGCACTCTGTTTAATTATCCAAGGCTCTAATTATAACTCCCTTCTCTTTCCCACAAGCTTCAAAGCTGAGCCATGTATATCCAGAAAGACACCTGTAATAATATTCCACAAAGTGCTTTCCTCTATCTTATCAGGGGATGTCCTTGAGAAGAAGAGATTGTTTTTTTTTTTTAAATAGTTCCGAGCCTCTAGGTGGCAGTGTTACAAAGTATCATAGTTCTCACTTTCCCCCCTCCTCTCTTAAGGGAAAGCCGGCTTGCAATACACAAAACAGAAACACAAAAATCAAACAAAGTCAAGAGAAGCCTCTAGCCCAGAAAAAAAAAAAACAGTCCAGAAGAAGAATAAAACATATGAATATATAAAAGAAAAAAAAAACAGTCCAGTTATCCAATAAATAACAATAGAGTCCGGAAGCAAAGAAAAGAAAAAAAAATGGATTCTCTCTTTGACGTTTCCCTAAAAAAAAACGCCGCTAAGTCAATTTTGTCAAAAAAAAAACAAAAATCACACAGGTTTCTTCAGATAATTAGAGTAAACTTTCAAAACTCAAAAAATTAAATAAAAAAAAAAGTTCTCACCCAACCGACAAACTCTTTCTCAAACTCTTTCCGTCTGGAGCCGCCCCGGCTTCAGCAGCATGGGGGCTGCCTCTCCGCCGCTGGCAAGAAGAGCTTCACCCGGGCTCTCCAGGGATTTTGCGGTATCCCCGGAGTCCACAGGGTATGCTCTTCACGGTGGCTGTCCCTACGGGACAGCGTAGGTCCGTTGGACCGGCCGGTGGCAGAGATATCGGCTGCAATCGAGGAGCTCGATTGCAGACCGTATCGCCACGGCGCAAGCTCCTCCCATCTCCCAACAAGGAATAATATTGATTTCATTTTTCTTTTCTCTTTTTCAGTATTGGATATTATATTTATATAATGGTTTCTTTTTTCCTTTTTTCTTTTATTTAGGATAGAACTGGTACGACTATATGAGTTGTTTTAGAATAAATTACTTAAAATATAGTTATCTCATAAAGGCATGATTGAATAAAAGTATAGTCAAATTTCTTTTTCTTTAATAATGATATGATGATATATAAGTTTACATTGACAATAAGAGTTATTATATAAGGTAATTGTAATTGTGACTATGAAATGAATGCACAAAACTGATGAACCAACCGACTCACTGTTTGTATATAAATACGGGAGAGCTGATGTTTTTATGTTTTGTCTGTTTGTTTGTGTGTTAAAAAACAATAAAAAAATTTATTAAAAAAAATGAAATCACTCTATTTGTCAAAGTACCAGAAATCAAGACAAGAAGCAATGGTTGGAAACTAATCAGGGAGAGAAGCAACCTAGAACTAATGAGAAAGCTTGTCTCCAGAAGCTGTGGGTGCTTCAGCACTGCGGCTTTTAAGAAGAGACAGGGAAGCCACTTGTCTGGAATGAAAAAGGGTCTCCTGCTTGAGCAGAGGGTTGGACTAGAAGACCTTCAAGGTCCCTTCCAAATCTGTCATTTCTATAGAAATAATATAGATTGGATAGCAAGGTGGAAATGATGCAACATGCTGAAGTTTGAGCAAATGTAATAATCAACCTCTCACATATAAAATAATAATACTTTAAGTATTTACTTAAATGTTTTAAAAGTAATATGATTATAATGAAATGTATGGATAATATTGTCTTTAAAAATGCACAGCCATCTGAGTTTGAATGAGTTTTGCACCGTAGGATTCTCAAGGATTTTAAAAAATGGGCAACATATTTTCTCTTTTTTCCACTCTTCTTTTGTCTCCTTCCCTTCTTCTCCACCTCTTCCTTTCACTATTCTTCTTTCACCTGTTTCAGTTTCTCCCCTTTCTGCAAAGCTCCCATTTTTACAATTTTTCCATGGACGGAGAGTATTTAGATGAGAATAGCAAGGTGACGACTGAACTCAACATACTGAACTCCGTGATATTCCCAAATAAGTCCATAAGAAGAAGGAAATTTGGGAGGCTGAAAAGAGAAGGACCTCTAGACTTCAAGCTTTTCATTGACCAAAATGGTACTGCCTTTCTCAACTCGCTAAACAAGGTTCTTCTAACTGCCTAACTTAAGTCTATCCTATTTATGGATTATGAGACATTAGGAAGGCTGCTTTTTACAGAAACAGCAGAAAACCAAAGTCATTAGACACACCTCTGCCATGACAAGGTGCAAATATAGAAGTCTGTTTAGTATTAAACCAAACTGGCACTTACAAACCTCTATCAGATCATCCATAGCTCAGCCCATTAATGGTATAATTTCATGAGAAACCTTGAAGAAGGAATGACTAGAGTGAGGATAGCCAGAAAAATAATAAAGAGTTGTGTCAGTCACTAGAACAGATGATTCAGCAAAGATGATTGGGAGATTGGAGGATAAAACATACGAAGAATGGTTGCAGGAATTAGGTATGTCTATTTTAATGAAAAGGAAGTCTAGGGGTGATATGATGGCAGTGTTCCAATATTTAAGGGGCTGCCACAAAGAAGAGGGAGTCAAGCTATTCCCCAAAGCACCAGAAGGCAGGACAAGAAACAATGGGTGGAAACTAATCAAGGAGAGAAATAACTTAGAACAAAGGAGAAATTTCCTGTTAGAAAAATTAATCAGTGAAACAACTTGTCTCCAGAATGCTCCATTCTGGTATTCAATTTTTTTTACTACCAGTTCTTGGGCATGGCTTGGTGGTCATGGCATGGCCTGGTGAGTGTGGTGTGGCTTGGTGGACATGGCAGGTGAAGGATATACTGCAAAATCTCCATTTTCATCCCACTCCAGGGGAAGGTTCCTGTAAAATCCCCATTCCCTCCCCACCCCACTAACCTGCTTTCTAGCTCCATTCTCCTGGGCAGGGCAACAAAAGAAGACCCAGCCGATCAGCTGGGATGTGGGAGGCAGAGAATAGATGGGGCAGGGCCAGTCATAGGTGGTATTTACTGGTTCTCTGAACTACTCAAAATTTCTGCTATTGGTTCTCCAGAACCGGTCAGAACTGGCTGAATACCACCTCTGGCTGCAACACTTGAACATTTTAAAAAAGAGATTGGACAACCATTTGTTTGAAACTGAACAGGGTTTTCTGCTTTCACACAAGGTTAGACTATAAGTTCTCCAAGGTCCATTTCAACTCTGTTATTCTGTTAACAGGATACTGGTTTGAAGTTTCAAATTCAGCCCACAACTGAAGAATGACTTTATTCTCCTGATTATTCTCATGTCCACAAGTAAATGAAATCTGCCACATTTCCTGATTTCTCCTTCTTTTTTTCTTTTTTTTATAAAACAATTTATTAGTTTTAACAGTTAAAAACAGCCAACAATACATATACAAATAAATGAAAGAAAAAAAGAAAGAAGAGAAAGAAAAGAAAAGATTGAAAAGAAAGGAAAAAGAAAGAAATTTAAAAACATTCTTATTTTACAGTTTGCAAGATCTTTTTTTTTTAATATAGCCTTTGATTTATGTCATATATACACCTATTCTATACATATATCACTATCTCATTATTATCAGTTAAAACTTTTCTCTTATGCCTTATGATATATAATTTATCTATGATTAATCCAATTATACCAACAATTCCAACTATCATAATATTGTGAAGTATCTTTGTTTTTTAGTGCCAGAGTCAGTTTGTCCATTTCTGCGCATTTTGAAATTTTATCAATAATCATTCCATCTGATGGAATTTGATGTTGTTTCCAGTATTGTGCAAAGGCTAATCTGGCCGCAGTTAATATATGTATTGTTATATATTTAGCTTTTTTGGAAATTTGTTTGTCAAAGATCCCTAGTAGGAAGGACTCTGGTTTATACTCGATCTGCTCTTTTGTAATTTCTTCCAACCAAGTTTGGATTTTCTTCCAATAATTTTGAGTTTCTGTGCATGTCCACCACATATGGAAAAAAGTTCCTTCTTTTTTCTTACATTTCCAACAATACGGACTCAAGTTGGGGTGCATCTTCGCTAGCCTCGAAGGAGGGAGATGCCATCTATAAAACATTTTATAAAGATTTTCCTTGTATGCTGCCGATTTTGTGATCTTATTATTCCTGCCCCAAACTTTTTCCCATTCTGCTAGTGTAATACTACGTCCTACATTCCGACTCCATGCAATCATATTCCCTTTTACAATTTCTTCTTCTAATTCTGTTTCTAGTAAATAATTGTAAAATTTTGTTATGCTTTTTTTGTCTGGTCCTAATAAAATCTTATCTAATTGTTGAAGTTTGTTGTTAATTCCAAATTCTTTCTTATCTTGTCTGTACCTACTTTGAATCTGAAGATAAACCCATTGATCAATTTTTAGTCCCTGTTCCTGAATTTCCTGCCTCGATTTCAAATTTCCTTGGGGGTCCAATAAGTCTTTATATTTAATCATTTTAGTAATTTCCAAATTGTTTGGGTGAATCATCGCCTCCATTGTTGAAATCCATATTGGTATTTTTATGTAATGTTTTTTCCGTATTTTCTTCCAAATTGTTAGTAGTGCGTCTCTAATTAAATGTCTATGAAAATACTTTTGACTGGTTTTCCCTATATCCCATAAGAATGCATGCCACCCCCTTTGTAAGTCGTGGCCTTCTAGAAATAATATTCTTTTATTGGTTAACTTCACCCAGTCCTTCAACCAAACTAATGAGGTGGCCATATAATATAACTCCCAGTTTGGGACTGCTAACCCTCCTCTGCTCTTTGTATCTTGCATTGCTTTTACATTTATTCTGGGTTTTTTCCCTTGCCAAATAAATTTGAAGGTTGTTTTATTGAGTTCTTCGAAGAACTTTTTGTGTAATTTAATTGGAATCGTTTGGAATAAATATAGAAATTTGGGGAGAATGTTCATTTTAATGGTGGCAATCCGGCCTAATAGTGAAATTTGAAGTTTACTCCATGATTCTAAATCTTTCTTTACCTGATGTAACAATTTATCGTAATTATTTTCTTTAAGTGACTTACAATGTGGTGTTAGCCAAATTCCTAGATATTTCACTTTCTTTGTCACTTGTATTTCCATTGTTTCTTCTAATTCTGTTTTCTGTTTATCTGTTAAATTTTTGGTCATTAATTTAGTTTTTTTCTTGTTTATTTTAAGTCCTGCTACTGCTCCAAAATTCTCCAGTTTGTTAGTATTTGGGGATAAACCCCCTAGCAGAGTGTGCAGCAGCAGTCAAGCCAGGCAGGCAAATGAGAGAGAGAGTGGGCCCAAGAGTATACACACACTGGAGACAAAAACACAGTTTGTGGTTTTAAAATAGTTATTTAATTCACACAGAGATTAAGAAGTGTCATTCAGTCCATATATCATTATCCAGTATATCAATCCAGTTATCAAGTCCATTAACAGTTAGTACAATGTTCTTATCTGCTTGTAATCTTCTCCTTCTGATACCTTTCTCTCATTGACAACGCTGAATCCTCAGCTCACCAAGCAAACAGTCCTTGTATTCAGTTGAAATGGTATCTGGCACAGTAGCCTCCAAAAGTAAGCAGATAGACGTTCCAGCAGGCAGCATACCAGGAACAGTAACCAGGTGCATCCAGAAGCCGGGTCTAATACGTTTCCCTTCCTACCTATATTACTGCCTGCAACCGCACCCACAATGACATTGCAGTTTCTTGTGCTTAAAGCTACATAGACACTTAATCCTAGGTTTACACATTTATTCAACCCAAACCTGGTTGGTGTATCCATATACCCAACATTCTCCCCTTTTGGGTGACATAAATATATAACCTTTACATTCTAAACTCATATTTTTCACAACTCTCTAGATGCTTAATAGCACCTTGGGCTTTAGTAAAATGATCAGCTACATTGTCCTCCGACATGCAGTACTCTAGCTGTATCAATTTACTCTGTACAGATTGTCTTACATTAAGATACCTCAAATCTGTATGTTTACTTCTTGTTTTAACTGCAATATTAGTAGCCATTTGAATTGCTGCCTGATTATCTTCATGTACAACTATAGGGTAATTTACAGTTATACCCATATCCTTCAACATTTGTTTGTACATAATCAACTCAGTACACAATAAAGATAAACAGGAGAATTCTGCCTCCATAGTAGACAAACTTATATGCTGTTGCCTTATTGACTTCCAGCCTATTAACGTCTTACCCAGCATTATGGCTGTTCCTGAAGTCGACTTTCTAGTATCTCTTTCTGCTGCAAAACTAGCATCTGCATAAGCACTCAATATGAGATCACCTTTTGGTTCTAAATACAGTGCATGGTGTAATGTACCTTTAAGATATCTTAGGATTCTTTTCAATGCTATCCAGTGACATTGAAGCGGGTCATTATTGTGTCGAGCCAGCTGATTAATACTAAAAGCAATATCTGGCCTTGACCAATTGCTAATATATGATAAGCTACCAATCAAAGATTGATACAGTTCCTTATCACATTTGGGACTTTGTGTATCCATTTTGCAAATATCCTGACTCATTGGAGTCTTTGCAGGCTTACAAAGTTCCATCTTATAATCTACTAGCAATTTAGATATCTTATCTTCCTGAGATATCTTAAAACCTTTCTGTGTTTTCACTATATTCAATCCTAGATATCTCTTTATCTCCCCTAATTGCTTGATTTTTATTTTCTTGGCTAATGATGTAATTATTTCATTTGCTTCATCATTAGTCTTAGTTATCAGAGCAATGTCATCAGTAAACAACAATAATAATGATACTTTCCCATTCTTTTCTCTCTTAAACAGACATGGGTCGGCTAAACCAGCTTTAAATCCTATATTGGTCAGTTCCTTCACAATATACTGGTTCCATTCATAGCCCGATTGTTTAAGACCATATAGACTCTTCTTTAACAACCAACAATCATTATCATTATTATTGTCTACTTTACATCCATTAGGCCTTTTCATATACACAGTATGTCTTAGTGGAGCATGCAAGTAAGCAGTTTCCACATCTAAATGGTTAACTATATATTGCTTGCTTGCTGCCCACACTAATGCTGCCCTTAAAGTTGCTGCTTTCAGACTAGGTGCAAATACTTCATCATAGTCTTTTGCACTTTGTCTAAAGCCTTGGGCTACTAACCTTGCCTTATGGATCGTGTTTCCATCCTTATCTGTTTTTATTTTAAAAATCCATTTGCAGCCAATGGGTTTTTCATTACTAGGTAATCTCACGTTTTCATACACTTTCATATCCTTCAGAGACTTCAATTCTTTATTAATTGCTGCATACCACTTTTCTTTCTCTTTAGAAGGATATCTTCTTATCTCATCCACAGTATTTGGGATTCTATTTTCCTGGCACACTGTATTAGCCTGGTATCTATCAGGCGGTCTAGAAATACGTGTAGTTCTTCTGGGAATTACAGGGCTTGTATGAGGACTTTCTTGAGTTACTACTTGGTCCTTTTCCTCATCTTGCTCAGCTATTTCTTCCTTTACTTCTTCTATGGGCACAATTTCTTCCTGTACTTCTCTCTTTACTTTATTTTTAAAGTTACAGGGATACTTCATGGGATTTCTGTAGGATTCAATAACCACTTCGTTATTGCTATCCTGCTCTAACTTATCCCATCCTACGTGCTCTAGAAATTGGGCATTGGCACTACATAACACCTTAGATGTGCCTTTCTCCCAAAATCTATATGCCCTATGGTTAGCTTGGTAACCAACGAAGAATAATTGTTTAGCTCTGTGTTGCCCTTTACGCCTGAGTTGTGTAGGGATATGCACCCATGCTGGTGCACCAAATGTGTGCAGGTAACTCAGATCAGGCTTCCTGCCATGCCACATGGTGAATGGTATTTCACCAGTGGTTGAGTTAACAACATTGTTTAATAAATGATTAGCACACATTGTGGCCTCCCCCCACAAAGAATCAGGTAACCCAGAATCAGTTAACATAGTACGGGTCATCGCCTGCAATGTTTGGCCTCGCCTTTCAACATATGCATTGTGCTGTGGTCTGTATGGTGCATATTAAGTATGGGAAATAAGAGGCTGAACCAGGGCTTAGTGCAACAAGGTTTATTTACAAGGACTGAACGTGCTTGCTCAGCCTGGAACTGGCTCGCAGCGAACAGCGAAAGGGCTGGACCCAGCAGCCTGCTTTTATAGCAGGCTGCTGGGGAAACCCAGCCAATGAGAAGGGGCAGCCGCCCCTGCAGCATGAACGGACCTGGGTGGGAACTTCTTCAAGGTCCAGGGACATAACACCCCTTCCCCCCAGATGCGAACACGCATAGTCCTTGAGGTATACGGGAGGTTTGTGCTGACGTCCAGAGCGGCGCAACTCTGGTGTGCTGTTTGGTGGATCAGAGTCCGTCGGTGACTGTTGGCTCGATGATGAGTCCCGAGTACCACCCTCGGTCGGAGCAGGTCCGGGGCTAGAAGGGCTGGACGCTGGGAGTGTCCTCACGCCGTCTGGCTCGGATGGGTTGGACGCTAGGTCGCCGCAGTCAGCATTTGGATTCTCTGGTCCGGCTGAAGGTGTTAGCAGGTCATCGGGGTAGATGTTGCTGTGTGGTAGTTGCAGCGGACTCTCACCGGTCTGTGCCCACGAGTCGCGGCTGACGAGGGTGCCCTGGCGTCTCCGAAGCTGGTCCAGATGTCGTCTCCAGACCCGGCCATCTTCCAGCTTAACCCGGTATGATCTGGGTCCTGTGATGGCTATGATTTCTCCCGGGATCCACAATGGGTCGCCAGCGAAGTTTCTCGCGAACACGGGTTCCTGCAAGACAAAATGCCTACTCCCCGATGTGGAAGCGAGAGGAGAGTCAGGGCAGTAATGTGGGTGAAGCCTGTCCAATACAGTTCGCAGGCGTCTGCCCATCAGAAGCTCGGCCGGGGACTTGTTGGTTACCGTGCAAGGGGTTGAATGCTGGCTTAACAGGAAACAGGATAGTTTGTGGTGCCAGTCATCCTTGTTGAACCTGGCCAGGGCTTCTTTAGTGGTCCTAACGGCTCTCTCTGCCAGCCCGTTACTGGCAGGATGAAAGGGGGCCGTGAAGATGTGACGAATGCCCAGGTTCAACAAGGATGACTGGCACCACA
>NW_020769586.1:165901-199872 GCF_900518735.1 Pseudonaja textilis
TGATCGCTCTCTCTCTGGGCTGCGGATCAGCGTTTTAGTGATTCAGCATTGCAGCTTGCCTCTGGTAGCCATCCCACCTTCGTCGCCAGTATTAAGTATGGGAAATAAGAGGCTGAACCAGGGCTTACTGCAACAAGGTTTATTTACAAGGACTGAACGTGCTTGCTCAGCCTGGAACTGGCTCGCAGCGAACAGCGAAAGGGCTGGACCCAGCAGCCTGCTTTTATAGCAGGCTGCTGGGGAAACCCAGCCAATGAGAAGGGGCAGCCGCCCCTGCAGCGTGAACGGACCTGGGTGGGAACTTCTTCAAGGTCCAGGGACATAACAGTGCAGATGTCTTATGAGCTATTCTAGCTGCCTTTAACCTACTCTGGAATTTGCTATTAACAAATTCCGTACCATTATCTGTCACCAAGGTTATCAGTTGCCGTTTGGTTTTTCTTTCAGCAAACTTTAACCAATTGAAGAAATGTTGATATGTTTCAGTTTTGCTTTTCATTAGGTAGCAAAACCCATATCTAGAGTAATGGTCCATAATGCTCAGTATATATCGAGCACCCCCCATACTGGGTTTCTTTGGACCTATAATGTCTGCAAATACAACTTCTAAAGGTTCTTTAGTTTTGAAACCATTTAGCCTATTTGCAGGCAATATTTTACTCTTATCTTCACAACAGACATTACAACGCAAATACTTATCACAGGGCTTTAACCTTATACCTTCAGATAACTCCACTGTACGTTTTAGCATTTTAAAATTCACATGCCCCAAACGCCTATGCAATAAATGGATACATTCATCATGAGGCTTGATATTATTAAATACAGTTTGTGCCTCCCCTTTCTTACTGTCATGTAAGACATACAATGCTCCATTTAAAGCTGCAGTTACCTTTTTGCCATCTCTTTCCAGTATGCACTTATTATTCTTAAATGTAACCACATATCCTAGCTTATCTAATACACTTACAGAAAGTAAATTCATTTTTAACTGTGGTACATATAACATTTTTATATTCTGTTTTAAACATGGACAATAAGCAATACCTTCACCCTTGGCCTTGAGGTGCCAGCCATTGGCGAGTGATATACGTTGTGAGCTTGTAGACATTTTTATAAACTTTGTCTTATCTCTCGTGATGCAGTGGGATGCTCCACTGTCTACCACCCATAAATCACTCTTCACATCACAGTTGCTGTATGTGGCTAGTTCAAAGGATTTCTTTGGCTTCTTTAAATTCTGACTTTTTACTTTTCTGCAGAATCTTGCCAAATGTCCTCTGCCTCCACAATTAAAACACTTTTTAATTGTGTATGCCGTCGAAGATAACTTCTCTTCTTCCGGGTGCTTTACTTTACACAGCTGGTTTCTTTCATGCTTTGAAGATAATTTCTCTTCCTTATTCTTATCTTCCCTCAGCTGGTCACGTTCAAACCTTCTCCTGGCTTCTTCTAATAGCCTGCCAGTTATCTCAGTTACTGATAAACTGTCTTTAGGCAATACCTCTAATGCAGTCACAAAATCATCATAGGTTCGATCCAGAGAAGACAATATGATGTATACTTGTTGCAACTCATTAAAAATAAGCTCTTTTTCATGCAGTTGTTGAAAAATGCTTTTCATACAGTTTAAATGAGTCAACATGTCTCCATTTATCTCAAGATGTGTTCTAAACAGCTTCCGTGTAAGATTGATATGAGCTCCTACACTGTCTCGAACATAAATCCTTTTGAGATTCTCCCAGCATTCTGCAGCATTTTCCACTCCACGGATATGAATGAGTTGCTGGTCAGACAGAGTGAGACCTATGATGCACAAAGCCTGTTCATTCTTTCTTTCATAGTCCTGTATCAGTTTATAATCCTCTTCATCATTGGGATTTAAATTAGATACATCTGGTGGGTTTGTAATTATGTCCCACAAACCTTCTCTTCGTAGCAGTAAACTACATTTCATTGACCATGAAACATAGTTTGTTCCATCTAACCTGGATATCATGGACAGACTTGGCAAATTTACTTGTGCCATTTCTCTTGTGAAAAATAACTATTTAACAAACAGTTTGTCTTTACAGCAATGTGCAACTCACCCCAAAAACTCTCACTGCTATAACCTGGTTAGCTAGACTGTGCACTCTGCTGGGCCCATAACCAATGTTAGTATTTGGGGATAAACCCCCTAGCAGAGTGTGCAGCAGCAGTCAAGCCAGGCAGGCAAATGAGAGAGAGAGTGGGCCCAAGAGTATACACACACTGGAGACAAAAACACAGTTTGTGATTTTAAAATAGTTATTTAATTCACACAGAGATTAAGAAGTGTCATTCAGTCCATATATCATTATCCAGTATATCAATCCAGTTATCAAGTCCATTAACAGTTAGTACAATGTTCTTATCTGCTTGTAATCTTCTCCTTCTGATACCTTTCTCTCATTGACAACGCTGAATCCTCAGCTCACCAAGCAAACAGTCCTTGTATTCAGTTGAAATGGTATCTGGCACAGTAGCCTCCAAAAGTAAGCAGATAGACGTTCCAGCAGGCAGCATACCAGGAACAGTAACCAGGTGCATCCAGAAGCCGGGTCTAATACGTTTCCCTTCCTACCTATATTACTGCCTGCAACCGCACCCACAATGACATTGCAGTTTCTTGTGCTTAAAGCTACATAGACACTTAATCCTAGGTTTACACATTTATTCAACCCAAACCTGGTTGGTGTATCCATATACCCAACACAGTTCTTTCATCAATTTTAATCCCCTATCTATTGGTTCTTCAATAAAGAAGATCATATCGTCCGCAAATGCTTGCAATTTAAATTCCTCTTTCTTAACCGTTAATCCCTTTATATCTGAATTTTGCCTAATTCGTGTTAATAATGTTTCTAATGATAATATGAAGAGCAGTGGGGAGAGTGGGCAGCCCTGTCTCACTCCTTTTTCTATCTTTATTGGGCGGGTGTGTTCCCCGTTTATTATTATATTGGCTTGTTGTGTGTCATAGATAGTTGTTATAATATTTTCAAATTTGGTACCCAGATTCAAATTATAAATTTTTTGAATTAAAAATTGCCAATTCAGATTATCAAAAGCTTTCTCTGCATCTAAAAACATAAGTGCTACTTGTCTCTCAGGGTGGGCTTCATAAAATTCTAGTACATCTAATACTATTCTTAGATTATTCTTTATTTGCCTAGCTGGAAGGAATCCGTTTTGATCTTCATGTATATACAAATTTAGCAGTCTTTTTAATCTGTTTGCTATAATAGAAGTAAATATTTTATAATCAGTATTTAGAAGTGAAATCGGCCTATTATTGTTTATATATCTAGGATCTGTATCCTCCTTCAAGATCAACGAAATCAACGCCCCCCTCCAAGAGTCCGGCATCCTGGCTGCTAGTAAAACGTCATTAAAAACTTCCAACATAAATGGTCCAATTTGTTCTACTATTCCCTTATAGAGCTCCCCTGGGATTCCATCTGGGCCTGGAGTTTTGTTATTTTTCTGGTTATCTATTGCTAATTTCAATTCCGATTCAGTAATGTCTTTATTTAATAATTCTGCCATTTCTTCCCCAATTACCTTATCTTTAACTTCATCTAAATAATTCCTTATTCTATCTTCACTAACCTCTTCTTTTTTATATAAATCTTCAAAGTATTTATGAATGATTTCTTTTTTCTGTTCTATTTCCTGGTATATATCTCCCTTGCTATCTATTAACTGATATATCATTCTCTTTTCTTTCTTTCTTTTTAATTTATAAGATAGCCATCTTCCTGGTTTATTGGCATGTTCAAAATAGGTTTGTCTAGTCAAATTCAAATTTGTAATCATTTTCTCTTGTTCGATTAAATTCAATTTATGTTTAGCTAAATTTATCTGATTTTGCAGTTTTGTATCTTTTGGAGTATTCTGTAGTAGAGTTTCTAGCTCCTTAATTCTTTGTTGTAAATTATTTTGCTGGGAATATTTTTCCTTATTTCTCTTGGCATTATAAGAGATTGTTATACCTCTTATTACCGCCTTCATTGTATCCCATATATTTTGTTTTGTAGTTTCTCCATTATCGTTTTCTTTTATAAAAAAAGTTAAATCCTCCTTTAATTTATTGATATATTCTTTCTCTTTTATTAATTGAGTGTTTAATGTCCACCTTTTCTTTGGTTTTGCCCTACCCTTCCATATTATCTGTATTGGGTTATGGTCTGCCCATTCATTGGGCAAAATTTCAACTTCTTTTATTTCGTTTGCTATTTCCCCATTCATCCATGCCATATCTATCCGTGTCCATGTTTGGTGGGGTTTCAAATAGAATGTAAACTGCTTTTCCTCAAGATGTAGTCTTCTCCATATATCTGTCAAATTTAACTCTTTCATCATTTCCCTGCAAATCTTAGGTAGCTCTCTTTCCCCCTTTTTATTTTTCCCACCGTTGCTGTGGTCTTTTGGATATTCAACAATAGAATTGAAGTCCCCTATGATAAGGATGTTTTTTTGTTGCAATTCAACCATTTTTCCATATAGGTGTTTAAAAAACTCTTTTTGGTCCCCATTCGGGGCATAAATTACTACTAGAAGAATTGGGATGTCATTGATCCAGATCTGCAAAACCAGAGTCCTTCCTTCCGAATCCGACCATATTGGCTCTGCTTTTAAATCCTCTTTCACATATACTGCAATTCCTTTCTTTTTACACTCGTCTGCTGATGTGGTAAATAACTTTCCTAATTTCGGGCATTCTAAATATTTTTCATCTTTCTTCATTATGTGCGTTTCTTGAAGGCATATAATATCAGCCTTTTGTTTGATTAATTTAGTTAATATCCTTTTTCTTTTAATCGTTGAATTTAAACCGTTTATATTTATTGATAGTAATTTTTTTTCTTCTCCCATTTATTTAGTTCTGTTTCGCTCTTTGGCGTGTAACAGCCCCTGTTTCTCTTTGTGTTTGTGCTTTTGTGGTTCTTTCTGTCATTTGTTGCAAATGAGTGTCCTCTTGGTTCCCTACAGATCTGATTCTATTTTTGTGTCCACTGTATTCTTCTTGAGAGTTTGTCTCCAATTCCTCCCTACTACCTTGTTCCTGCGGGCCCACCATCCGTTCATAAAAATCCTGAGCTTTTTCCTTGGTGTCTATTTTAATTTTCTTCTCTTTCCACGACACTAGCATCCCTTCTGGTATAAGCCATTTGAATGTAATTCTTTTTTGGTTTAAATAAGCTGCCAGAAATTTGTAATCGCGCCTTTGTTCCCTTACTCTTCTCGGAATCTGTTTAAGAATTATAATTTCTTTTTCTTTATAGGTTATTGTTTTATCTATAGAAATTTTATATATCATATCACGGATACATCTTCTGGTGAATCGTATGTGAACTTCCCTAGGGCATTTATGTCGCCTTGCGTAGTTTGTATTGACCCGGTAAACTTCATCAAACTCTTTTTGGATATCATCTCTGTCCTTTTCCAAAAGACTGGACAGTATTTCTGCCATCAAGTATTCCAGGTCTTCCTCTTTTGATTCCGCCACATTTTGAAATCTTAAGTACATTGCTGCCTTGTCCATCTCTAGGAGGACCAATGAGTCGTCCATTTCTTTACTCATGTTTTTAAAATCTTCATCCACTCTTTCTAATTCCTTTTCCATTCGGTCAGTTCTTTTTTCTACCTCTTTTATTCTAACTTCATTTTTCTCCAAGGCCTGTTGCAGTACTCCCACTTTATCCTCTACTTTAAGGATGTCTGCCTTCATTTCTGCCTTTAATTTTCCCATCTCTTCCTTCAGTTCATTAATATCTGCTCTTGATTCCCTGTGGTTTTTAGTCATTGTTTCTTGCAGTTTTGTCAATGAGTCCTGTAAAGTTAGAAACATTGCATGAATGCTGGCATTCGAGATGCTAGTTTGCTTCTCTATTGGTAGTGTTTCCTCTATTGTTTTTTGCGCCATGGGTGAAGTTGTTGCTGAAGTTGTTGTTATTGTGGGGTTGACCTTCCTGCCAATTTTCAATGCTGTAGTAGTTGTAGAAGACATTTCCTGTAAAATTTGTTTTTGTTGTTCTACAATGCTAAGTATATTGTTCCAAATTGGCATTCAGTGTTCTTAAATCTATTACTAGAATTGATCAAGGTCTATCAATCTGCTAAATAACTGTATTCTTAACTAGTTAATAAGATAAATCTGTATTTCACTAATTTAACTTAAATGTAAAGTAAGCTTAGTTACAAGAAATGTTGCATTCCTAAATATTTCTAGATATGTTCACACAATGCAATATATTAGACTGCAGAACTCTAAAATTGTTAATTAATCAATACCCAATATTCTTGATATCTCCCCTATATTCCCACACAAACTATAGCAATCTTTGTTATTAATAACTTAACTAAATTAATTAATCCAATATTAAACAATCTGATATAATGTGATCTATCAAGAGAAAATCAAAGAAAAAGCATAAATCAACATAACATGATATCAACTAATAGGAAGGAAGGAAGAATATTTTAAGTAAATATATGCACACATAGGAAAGTAAAAGAAAGAAAGAGAAGCTCTAGAAATATAATTTTTAGTTTTCACTTTTCAATTTGGGAGCTTTCACTTTAAGGACACCAGGAATGGAAGGTGAAAAGCTGCTGAGTAACAGCTACGATTAAACAGCATTCTCCCTCATTCAAAGGCTTCCAATTTTTTCAATTGCCCTGATTTCCTTCAAGAGGTGGGGAAAAAAGTGTCTCCTCCGGTGGAGCAATATCCTCAAGTTCACAGGGATTGTTTGAATAAATTGTGTCCTTTTAGTTAAGTTTGATACTTTGTTGCAGCCACCTTAGCGTTCTAAAATGCTGCCTATGACGCTGCTCTGTCTTTTTCCCCTTCCTCAATCAGCTTCGTTCTGCTTTCTGGCTCTGCTTGTAAAAGGATCTGCTCACATGCAAATGGTAACTAGATCTTTCCAGTCACTTCGTAATGCTGAATTCCTCTTTAAAACTTGTTATTCCACCTCTCTTCTGTCTGTCAATGAACTTGCAAACTGTCACTCACTCTTTCCTTCACATCGGTGGCAGTCAGGACTTCGGAGCCTCCATTAACATGGGGCTATTCTTGAACGCTGGGCTCTGGAGGGTGTTCTCTTCGTTGCGGAGGGGGGTTGCCTTCCCCACCTTACGATCTGAGTTTCCCCCACACCGGCACGAGTCTCTCCAGGACTCGAGCACCCCGAAAGATCGCACCAGACTCAAGAAAAGGCTAGCTGAAACTGCAGGGATTTCTGCCCCTCTGCTCGTCCTTGCCTTGCCTTCTCTCCTTCTTTTTTTCTATTCAGTCACTGCCAGCTTCCCAGTGTGTTGAGAGCTGCCATCCAGGGTTTGTCAAGGTGCATCAGGAAGAAGAACCTCTTTGCTGCTATGACTGCCTTCCTTGTGAAGAAGGAACCATCTCTACTTGGGAAGGTGGGTGACACTGAAGAAAAGGGGAGGCATTGGAGAAGATGCATCAGTGTATGTTTTATTGTGCATGCATGTGTTTGTGTGAAAATTGGGACTTTGGGGGAAACTAGCAGCATCCTTGGGTTTGTGCAGTTTTTGCCAGAATGACAAAATTCATGGTGTGACACGAATCCGTAAGCTTCATTTTATGTGTCATTGCTCACAGTCACTGTCACCCCTGTTGAGGTAATTCCCAGTTAGGAGAATGAACGCATACAGGGAGACATGTTTGAGAGTAGTGTTTGAATAATACACACACAGCACACAGATACACTGTACAGTAAATGTAGATTTTTACTTCCAGAAAAGTTTAAGTAAAGTTCAAAATCATTCACATGTAAGATCAGTCAGTTTTCAGTCCAGGGATAATCCAATATCGAAGTCCAGTGTAAAAAACAGTTCAATATCAGACTTACATCAAATTCAAGAATAACGGTCAATACAGGAATGGCAAAACTCTCCAACAGAAGGAAAAAGAAACTCACGGAGACTTCACTCTCTTCTGAGACTAATCCAGGTTCCTGGCTCCATCTTATGGCCATTTGAGAAAACACACCCAACTACAGTTTTGCATTTTCTTAAAGATACAGTATTAAAATGTCTATCCTGGTTTATATATTGTCCAACCCAAATAGCTGTTAGGTGACTTACATTTCTAACAATCCCGCTTTCCCCAATAACTAATCAATAAGACATTTTATTGTTTGTTTAATTATTTATTTATTGAATTTATGTTGCCACAAATTTGCCCATGGTGACTCACGGCAGCTTACAGAATATAAACACATTTAAAACAATAAAAACTAACAAAAAGAATCAAATAAATTAATAAAGTACAATATAACAAAACCACTCCCCAACTCCCACCCTCCACCCCAATGACAGCAGATCACACCAGCCATTTAATGGGCTCTATCCTGCTCTGGATTCCCCAGCCTGCTGGCAGAACCAGGTCTTCAGCACCTTCCGGAAGAGTATTAGAGTGGGGGCCATTCTAATCTCTGGGGATTACTCTCCCTCCAGAGAGAGGGAGCCACCACCCTTCTTCTGGGTCCCACCAGGTGTATCTTCTTCAGGGATGGGACCTACAACATTCCCTGCTTCCCCACTCTGATGGGTCAGGTAGATGTGACTGGCAAGTGATGGTCCCTCAGATAACCTGTTCCCAAGCCATGAAGGGCTTTGAATTGCACCCAGAAGCAAATAAGAAACCAATGCAACTTCTGCAGGAGAGGTGGTACATGTGCACACTGGGGTCTGCAAAAAACCATGCTGGCCACTACATTTTGCACCAACTGGAGCTTTCTTCAAGGGCAGCCGCATGTAGACCGCATTGATTACGTTCATTAGAACAAAGTTGGATCTGTTAAAAACAAATATTTTGGACTTGAGCTCACCCTGAATATAACACTGCATTCTTCATTCCTTTTTCAGATCACTTGTTCATTTGTTTCAGAGGCTCTGAGTGATAAAAGACAATTCCCCTATTTCTATCGGATGCCCCCCCCCCAAAATGGGATCCAGTACCCAGCAATTGTCCAACTCCTCCTCCATTTCAGATGGACCTTAATTGGTCTCTTTGCTTCAGACACAGAGAAGGGGGGAATTTCATGAAGATATTTACTCCTATGCTTGTCAAGAATGGAATTTGTGTTGTTATATCACAATGATACTCAACAAATATGCCTACAACACCCTTTAGGGATGCCATCTCTAAGTGGAGACAAGTCAATGTCTTTGTTTTCCTTACCGACTTTAGTACTATGATGGACAGAATTCGCCATGTCCATTTCGCACTTGAAGGTCTGCCACAACCCATTGAAGGGAAAATCTGGATTATCACACTTTTTGGAGTATTGCCAGTAAAAAGTCATAGACTTTATGAGTACGTTCATAGTATTTGGAATTTTTATATACAGGAAAGAGGGTATGATGATAGCTTCCAGCCATTTATCTTTGTGGAACCACAATTTCAAAGTCGATCTTTTCACTGTTCTTTTTCAAAGCACTTCCTTTCTGTCAAAATCCGAAGAAGATGCACACAGCAAGAGCCACTGGAGACTAAAGGGAAAAAACACAATAACAAGTACCATATTGACCACCGTGCTTATAGTGTCATTTAGACTCTGGGCTATGCCTTGAATGTTGCATATTCCTCCAGATCCAAGATGAGAAGGAATAAGAGGTTGGTGTCTTCAAGACTTCAGCCATGGCAGGTAAGAGTTACACAGATTCATCAAGCTTTGTGTCAGGATTTCAGCAGTTACCCTAATTAAATCATGAGCCTTGAGCCAAACTTCAAAGAGCTTCAAAGAACTCATTAGGAATGATATATTGGCATGACCTTTCATTCCTTTGAAAAATGAATCCAAAGGAGAAGGGAAACCATCTCAACTGACATGTGCTACAAAAGGCCAGACAGATGTTGCCAATATAGTGGCTTGGGGTATAATCTTTCTGAGAGAGGGAACTATGACAGATATATTTTAATATTAAATACTACTGATGTTTAAAAAGGAAGTGTGTATTTTTAAAATAAATCCCTGTATGTAGGGGTTCATTATTAGCACTGTAGAATTTTAAACTCATAAATTTCAAGGTGATCCAAACCCTTCCTCTCTGCAGGAATCCCATTCTTTGGATAATCCCCCTGAGATTTTCATAGAGTTTAAGAATAATCTCTTGGTTTCTTTGTTTGTTTATTTTCTGCTCTAGAATACTCCCTACATTTCATTATTTTCTCAATGTATATTTTATTTCTATATGATTGAAAAATTTCACAGGTCTGTTTGAAGACAATGGTAAAATTGTTATTCCAACTAAGAATAATAGAATAACAGAGTTGGAAGGGACCTTGGAGGTCTTCTAGTCCAACCTCCTACTCAGGCAGAAAACCTTGTACCCTATAGCATTTGAGACAATGGTTATCCAATATCTTAAAAACTTCCAGTTTTTAAGCATCCACAACTTCTGGAGGCAAGCTATTCCACTGATTAATTGTTCTCACTATCAGGAAATTTCTCCTTAGTTCTAAGTTGCTTCTCTCCTTGATTAGTTTCCACCTATTGCTTTTTATCCTGCCTTCAAGTACTTTGGAGAATAGTTTGACTCCCTCTTTTTTGTGGCAGCCTCTGAGATTTCAGAACACTGCTATAATGTCTCCCCTACTCCTTCTTTTCATTAAACTAGACATACCCAGTTCCTACAACCATTCTTCATATGTTTTAGCCTCCAGTCTCCTAATCATCTTTGTTGTTCTTCCCTGAACTCTTCCTACAATCTCAATATTTAGATCTATAATTTCAAGAATATCTGCTAGTTAGACAACTGTATTGGAACAATTCAAACATTCAAATATGTAGAGACCAAGTGGGATAAGAAACCAAAGATTTCTGCTTTTAAATTTTCTGGTCTTTTCCATTCTAGCTTCATCCTTTTCTGAAGAAGAATAAATTTTGCAATTTTTCTGAGATGAAAATGTACTTGGACCAAAGTGGAGATCTGATTGCCAATCTGAATATTATGAGCTTGGTGGTTTTCCCTGAGGAGAATTACATTGAAGTGGAAATGGGAAGTTTTGAAGGACAGAGACTTATCATCAGCCAAGAAAATCTTTCCCTGCTGAAGTGGCTCAACAAGGTGGGTGAAATATTAGCCTTTTTTCTGTTTTCAAAAGCCTTATGATGCAGTCAGAAATCCCACTTCACTGTTAATTGAATGTGTAGAGTAAAACTTATAATTTTCTCAGATGGAAATTATTATCAACTAATACGATCTTTTCCTGCTAAACTGGCTGAAGAAGGTGGGTTTTACGTAGTGGCTCAGTGGCTAAGATGCTGGGCTTGTTGATCAGAAAGGTTTGATAGTTTGGTAGTTCGAATCCCTAGCACTGCATAATGCAGTGAGCTTATCCCTCATCCAGGGGTGGGATTCTACCAGTTTGCACCTATTCGCTAGAACCAGTTGTTAACATTCTAAGCAGTTCAGAGAACCAGTTGTTAGAAGAAATTACTGGCCTAATCCTGTAAGGAAGGCAGGAAGGAAACATTCTGGTGTTGCTTACAGAAACTGGCTCTCCGTTAACCCTTATTACATTCTTGGCAGGACTAGACTTCCTGACTGGAACATCTCTGGAGTTTTTCCCCCTCCTTTGCTGGTACTTTGCTTGTGTGGAGTGACCATTCAAAGTTACAATGGCTCTGAAAAAAGTGACTTCTGGCCATTTTTCACACTTACGACTGTTGCAGCATTCCCACAGTCATGAGAGGTCAGGCAAGGAGATGCATGTCTCAATGTGAGTGATATTGAATTGTGTGGCTATTCCACCATTAAGCAGACATTGTCAAACACGGATACAGGGATGTTTGCACGTATCCAATGACCTTGTTTTAGCCAACCAAAAAATGTTTCAATATGATCACAAAACACTGACTGTTGTTGCTTTTCTTCCCAGGACACCATAGCCTAGTATGATAAGTATATTTGCAAGCTTGCAAACTATCACATACTTTGTTCTTTGTTCTTTGTTTATGATCTTCTTCCATATAAGGTAAAACTCTGCTACCCCCTGTGTGCTCCCCCACCCGCTTGAAAGAGGTTAATAAATGAGGTTCGTACAGAGCACCCGAAGCTTTTCAGCTCCTTCTCCAGGTCCCCCTCCTTCTCCTCCTCCCCCTCCTCCTGCTGCAGCTGCATCTGCCTGGGTCAATTCCATCTGCCTCGGGTGTGAAGTGCTCCCTCCTATGAAAACAATCGGATGTCTGGTGTCTGTTATTGGTATTCACCCTTGCGAGGGTCCCTCTAAACTTCTTCCCTGCGGGGAATTCCATACGCAGCGAAAGAACGCAGACGGAACAACGGACCAGTCGCTCGCTGCGACAGAGTTGGCCACGCCCAGCCAATAACATGATCACCAAGCCATGTCCACCCAGTCACATGACCACCAAGAAATGCCCATCACCTAAGCCACACCCACAGAACTGGTTGTTAAAAAAATTGAATCCCACGCCTACCCTCATCCAAATCATTGATGAAGATGTTGAAGAGAACTGAGCCTAAAATAGAGTCTTGTAGTACTCCACGGCATGCTTCTCTCCATGTAGATGCAGTTCCATTGAGGACTACATATTTTCTTGCAATGTGATCTGTCAGAAGGAAAGGGATGAACGAACTAAATAAAGAATTTGCCAGTAGTCATATCTCCTACAACCATTTGAAACTAATTAGAAATTTCATATCTATCTAAAAGAAGCCCATAGTCTAGTGGAGAAATGTTCTTGTTGACCTCTATTTCCCATGGAATGGTGAGTCCTAACGTGTGTTCATTGGCATTCACTATTTTTCTGCTTAGTCTCTACCTCAATCTATATGTGTAGAAAATTGTTATCCCGGATTTGTCAAGCAAACTCGAGAATGAGAGCCAGTTTGCTGCTATGACTGTGTTCCTTGTCCAGAGGGGACCATTTCCACTCAGGAAGGTGGGTGACTCTGGAGGACAGGATACTGGAGTCATACAGAGATCTTGATCAAAGTGCACATGAAAGACACCTATAAGCTTGAACATTTTGCTGTTGCTGCTGTCAGCTGTGCCTCCATTCAAAATCCAAGAAAGAAAACCTTAGACTCCATTTTTTATAGAGAAAAGTACTTTTACCTCATATGAAGTGGTAGCAACAAAAAGAAAGCAAGATCTGAGGAAAAATGGTGCAGAAATTATATATAGAAAGTTATCCCAAGTCCCCTCCCCCAACAGTTCAAACTGGACATCCAATATGAGGTGTGTATAATGTCACATTGGTTTAATCTTCAGATGGCGTCTCATGCATCTGGTATTCCAAGACGGTTGACCTTGGTCTAGAAAAGATAAGTGGTTGCAGTTGCACAGAAAGCAGAAAAGTGTCCCTTCTTGTGCAGTTCAGACAACTTAGACCTCCAGCACCCTCCCCCAAAAGCCCAAATTATCCCTCCCCCCATTTCCATAACAGCTGACAAGAGTGAAGCAGTAAAAGATGTCAAGCAGTAAAAGATGTCAGGAAGAATTCTTGGAGGGTAACTGTTGCTCTTTATATTCAAGGAAGGACATCATGGATTTATTTCAGCCAGGCACAATCTCTTTTCTACTAGTCAGTTTGAAGCTGTCTTTCCATGTTTACCTATGCTAAAAACATCTAAACTCTTTGAAAGTTGGGGAACTGTTTCAAATCAATGGCTTGTTCTCACCCAAATCAATTTCACATTACAGGCCAAAAGATACTAGCCATTCAGTGTCCCCTCAAACATGTGATGGGCAGCATATAAATTTAACAAACAAACAAATAAAATACCTCACTAAGTTAATTTGATAATCTGTCAAAGTTTATTAAAATGATACAGCCTTATAAAGAGAAATATATAGTCATGAGGACCATGGAGGTAAGCAGTTGGGTTCAAGGGATAAGAGAAAACTAAATTAAGCACCCATCATAAAATCCTTTAAGATAATTTCAGTGTAAGAGAAGGGATGATACTAAATTTTCTATTAGCAGGGATCTGTCTCTCTCCTCTCCATCACTTTAACCATCCATCTTATGGATTGAGAATGATAGCACAAATATTATTTATAGCCCTGGGTCAACATCAGAGGTGGTATTCAGCAGGTTCTGACCTGTTCTGGAGAACCGGTAACAGAAATTTTGAGGAGTTCGGAGAACCGGCAAATATCACCTCTGACTGCTCCCCATCCCATCTATTCTCTGCCTCCCAAGTTCCAGCTGATGGTCTGGGTCTTCTTTTGTTGCCCTGCACAGGAGAACAGACCTGGAAAGCAGGTTAGTGGGATGGAGAGGGAATGGAGATTTTACCCCTGGAGTGGGGTGGGAATGGAGATTTTGCAGTATCCTTCCCAGTGGTGGGATTTAAATTGGCTTGGTTGGCGTACTTTCCCTAATGCTGGTGCACAGCTTTCCCCATACCAGCTGAGACCTGCAGTGCCAATCAGCTGAGAGGATAAAGAAAAGTAAAGCACAGGGGCAGTTGGGTGGGCCAGTCCTTTGCTTTTCTCTTCTTTTTCCTCTCAGCTGATAGATGATTTTTTTCCTTTTCTTAGCTGATTGTCAGCTTTTTTTATGACCAGTTTCACCGAACCAGTCTGAACCAGTAGCATACCACCACTGATCCTTCCCTTGGAGTGGGGAGAGAATGGAGATTTTGCAGTATCCTTCCCCTGCCATGCTCACCAATCCAACCCCCACTAATGGATTTCAAAAATCAGTCATTGTGCAGGGTGCCAAGATGTCTGACTGCTTGGGCAGCATTTATTCTTTTATACCATTTTTACAAGCAAGGAAACATAACATGGATACAGAATTTGGATTGGAGAATAGATACCACATGGGTGAAACCTCCCAACCAATCCTTAAGATTAGTAATGTTAGTAAATGAGATCATCTATAAGTCTGGAAAGTCTGGGACTTTCCACCTTCACCAAAATACACCTAAGAATTAAGATCATGCAAAGAGTCAAAGAGGCCCATTTGGATTGGTTCCAAATGCTGCACTTTGCTGCTAGCATCTAATGCCATCCAGAGGATCTCAGTACCAGCAGTACCTCACAGAACCAGTAGTAAAAAAAGTTTGAATCCCACCATTGCAACAAAGCTATATTTCTGGACCAATACTGGGGGTTGGGAATGAAAGGCAGATTTCAGCAATGTTTATCTTCTTCAGAGATGGTTTCAGTTGGCACTGTTGGAGGATAGAGTTCAGGCCCCAGGTCCATTCTCCTTTCCTTTTTATAATGTGCATTAAACTGATAGGTGAGTCGTTTGGAAAGGGAGATTGATGCTTAAAAGAAACATTACTTTCTGTTTCTTCAGATACTTGTAATTGGGGTGGTTCCTCAAACAGCCATAAGATGGAGCAAGAAATGTGGGTTGTTCTGTCCTGTTGCTGAGAGTGTTGCTGTTCCTTATTGACTGTTGCTGATCATCATTAGTCTTGGATTTGATGTAAGTCTGTTATTGAACTGTTTATGATACCGGGCGTAGTTATTTGGATTATCCCTGGACTGAAAACTGACTGCTTTAACTGTGAATGACTTGTACTGTGTTTGGACTTTCCTTAACAGTTTATTGGAAGTAAAAACCTACATTTTTGCTATACAGTGTATCTGTGCGCTGGTTGTGTGTTATTCTTCACCACTCTCAATACGTCTTCCTGTGTGCGCTCATTCTCCTAACCAGGAATTATCTTAACAGCCACTAAGCGAGGACTTGGCCAATAAGAGAGGACCACTTACATTTGGTTTTCCAGTCACATGGCCACCTGCTCTCCCCTGCCCAGGGTTTCTCTGGCCTTGGAAACTGGCAAAAACAGTTGCTAAGCAATTGACCATTAAGCGACGATGTGCCCATTAAGAGAGGACCACTTAAATTTGGTGTGCAAGTCACATGGCCACCTTCCTGGGCCTCTCCAGTCACATGACCACCTAGCCACACCCACCCCATTCACATGACCACCAATCCATACCCACAAATTAGGCCATGCCCACAGAACCGGTTGTTCAGAAATTTGAATCCCACCCCTGGAATGCCACCAACCTGGAATATCACCAAACTCCATAGCTCTGGGTGGATGAACTTTCCCAATGGTCTCCGGAGTTAAGTTACTGCATTGAAAAACAACAAAAGTCACCTAGGTGTTGAACTATCTTCATCCAGCATCACTTTCTGGACAAGACTGGACAGGAAGGCCCACAACTACTACAGAACAGTGCCCCCAGGGATGGAGCTATCATTTTCTTTTTTCCAGCTTCTCCTCTGGAAATGGAGCTCTGGAGAAGTTTGGGCTCTCCAGGGGAGAAGTTGCTTCTCTGTGTAATTTTCAAAATTATGGCCTCTTAGATCTCATCTCCTACTTCTCCAGTGATTGTCCCTGAGGTAAACATCAGACAGAATCAACATCTTGCATCAGAAAAGGATAAATGCCTCAGTCACACACATTGTGGCACACGTTTGGGGACAGGTAGGGACTGTGCTATTGAATGTACTTTGTGTCTTTTCCAGGTGAAGCTTGGTTTGTCTCTGTCTGATTCATGAAAGTTTGTGGAATTTCCAAATTGGGAAGGTGCTTTGAATTCATCTAACTTCTCTTCTTGTTCTTCCTTAGAAACAGGAAAGGGATTGATTCAGACCTATGAATTATGGATCTTCTGCTACTATTTCTGTTCCTTTTATCCCAGCCAATTTCTGGGAGGCTTGGAATGAAGTGCCAATTGAGTTTGAAGCCCCCGGGTAGTGAAAAACCATGGAGCTATTACAGGCCAGGAGACCATCTCATTAATATAATCACCACTGGAACAAAAATTGTGCGTACAACAATGATGCCTTTCAACAGGGCTCCTTATGGTCAGTTTGACATGTAAGTCATTCAGCGTGGTGATGTAACACTAACCCTCTATTTGCTCTTCTAACATTCTCATTCTTTTCTTCTTATTTCACTTATTGCCTATATCGTAGGTGTTTTGATTTCCATTGTTCCTCTCTTTTGACTTATTTTGTAGAAAAATCTCTAATCCAGAAATGGGGCAAGAAAAAAAATCTTAAAAAGGGAAGGTTCTTTCCTGGTCCTATCATGAGTTATTGCTTGAATACCAACTGTAGTTTAAAGTAGTTAGTGAATGAGGTGTAGTTGCCTCTGCCCAGCACATTTATATGTTTTTACAACCACTCTTTCCTAGTTAACACCTGATCCTTGTAGGAACAGAGAATGACTTGATTTTAGAACAGTTTTTCTTGGTCACTTATGAAAGAACCTCTTCCTATAACAATGATTGTACTTTAATGACTGAATGATTTTGAATCCTGGTTATTTGGCAGTTGAAAATTAGTGCTGTTACAAATAGCAATAGCACTTAGACTTATATACTGCTTTACAGTGCTTTACAACCCTCTCTAAGCAGTTTACAGAGTCAGCATATTGCCCCCAACAATTTAGGTCCTCATTTTACCTACCTTGGAAGGATGGAAGGCTGAGCCAACCTTGAGTCTGGTGAGATTGGAACTGCCAAATTGCAGGCAGGCAGCAAGCAGAAAAAGTAGCCTGGAGTAGAGCACTGTAACCATTGCACCACCAAGGCTCATATAACGATTTATTTATAGTTCTTAAGTTTAGTGGAAAGCTATCTCCAGCTGATCTTCCCAATACTTATTAAAAAGAAAAGGTGATCAGGAACTATCATTTGACTCTTGTTTTGGATCAATATTGGCATAAGTATCAGAAACAGAGGTGATATTCAGGCAGTTTGGGCCGGTTTTGGTGTACCAGTAGAAGAGATTTTTTACTAGTTCAGAGAACTGGCAAATACCACCTCTGACTAGCCTCGCCTACCTGCCCCCACCATTAGCTCTTCTATATTCCCTTGTTTTTTTAGCTTAGCTGATTGGCATAGCAGAGTAGATTGCCACGCCTCAGCTGAGCTAAAAAAACAGCTCAGCTCACTCACCAGTATTCCAAAAGGGGTGGGTCACTGAGCCCTGAAAGCACATGCAAAGCATATGTTAGGCGTGCACACACATGCATAGAACTACTTATAGAACTGGTCGGAAAAAATATGGAAGCCGATCACTGATCAGAAGGCAAAGAGAATTAAATTGAAATGGTATTTGCTTTGTCATGATGATGTCATGATGATGATAACATAAATATTTTTATGTTAGTCTACCTATTGAAAAGTTTAGAGTACTACGCTACATTTTTAATATTCAAGTGATCAACAAGACTCCTGGGCTTCTGAAAAATATCACACTTGGCTACAGCATCCATGATAATTATTTGAACAGACTTCTGACTTCAGATGCCTTGCTAGATATGTTCTCAATGGGAGAAGCCAATATTCCGAACTACAGCTGTGGAAGGAAGGACCACCTTTTGGCTCTTGTTGATGCAGCTACCGATGACATTTCCATTCAGATGTCAACATTAGGAGGCACCTACAAAGTCCCTCAGGTTTGTGTGCATGTGTTTTTGTACAGTTAATTTGAATGGGGTGGTAGGCTGGTATGTGATAGATCCAACCGTATCTTCATGTTGAAATTGAAGAACTGCTTTTCAGTATGGCCATTCTAGGTGAAATGGTTAGGAATTGGGATCTACAGTTTTTATGAGGCAAAGATCAAACAGTGGTATCCTTTCATGACATCCTCATCATTGCTTTGGGTCTTCTGTTTCATGCTTGGGAAGGTGAGGAGAAACTCTATGTTCAAACAAAGGGTCTTCTTTAAAAAGGAAGGTATAGCAGAGATGGGAAATCATCCTTTGAATATAATGTTAACAAAAATAATGATATTTTCTTTTTTAAAAAACAAACAAACAAACTTTATTGATTATACAACTAAAATGTCAAGCAAACACATACACAATACACAGAAAGAAAGAAAAAGAAAAAACGATTAAAAAATAGCAATTTTATTATCGACAGTCTATGGTTCCTTGTTTGTTATCAATATTGGTGACATATTTACAAATACATCTTATTGCGAGTATATAATTAGTATCTCTTTTAGATTTTATGTTGTTTACTAATATATTTTCTATTTTTGTTCTATCCAGTCATACCAGCATTCCCAGCTTCTATAATATTCTGATGTTTCTTTTTCCTTAAGTGCTAAGGTTAACTTATCCATCTCTGCACAGGCTGTTATTTTCTGAATGACCATTTCCTCTTTTGGAATATCTGCTTTTTCCCAACACTGTGCAAAGCTTATTCTGACTGCAGTAAGAATGTGCAATATTATATATTTGACTTTTTTAGAAATTTGTCTATTAAATATCCCCAGTAAGAAGAATTCTGGCTTTAATTCAATTTGCTCCGCTGTTATATCCTCTAACCATTCTTTTTATTCTATACCAGTATCTTTGGGCTTCAGTGCAGGACCACCACATGTGGAAGAATGTTCCGTGTTTCTTTTTACATTTCCAGCCATTTGGATTCATGTTAGGAGACATTTTCACTATTCTCGAGGGCGAGAGATGCCATCTATAGAACATTTTGTAGGCATTTTCTTTATATGTTGCTGATTTTGTAATTTTATTATTCCTTGTCCAGACCTTTTCCCATTCTAATAATGTAATGCTACATCCTATTTTTCTACTCCAAGCTATCAGGTTGCCTTTGACTACTTTCTCTTCTAATTCTATCTCTAATAAATAATTATAAAATTTAGTTATATTTGTTTTAACCTGGGCCTAACAGGATTTTATCTAATTGTTGTAGTTTAGCATAAATTCCAAATTTTTTCTTGTCCTGGCTATATCTATTTTGAATTTGCAGGTAAGCCCACCGGTCTACTTGTAGCCCTTGTTCTTGGAGATATTGCCATGATTTTAAAGATCCTTGCGCATCAAAAAGGTCTTTGTATTTTATCATTTTATTAAGATCTAGATTATTTGGATGTATCATTGCTTCCATCGTTGAGATCCAGATTGGGATTTTTAAATAATGGTTTTTTAAAATTTTATTCCAATTAGCGAATAAGGAATCTCTAATTGTATGTCTGTGGAAATAATTCTGTTTGATTTTTCCAGTGTCACATAAAAATACGTGCCACCCCCTCTGTAAGTCATGGCCTTCAAGAAATAAGATTCTTTTATTCGACAGGTTTACCCACTCTTTCAACCAAAGTGAAGAGGCTGCACTATAGTATAATTCCCAATTTGGGAGTGCCATACCTCCCCTGCTCTTCATATCTTGCATTGCCTTTAGGTTTATCCTCAGTTTTTTCCCTTGCCAAATAAAGTTGGTGATTATCTTGTTAAGTTCCACAAAGTAATTTTTGTGTATTTTTATTGGTATTGTTTGGAATAAGTAAATAAATTTGGGCAGAATGTTCATTTTTATAGTGGCACTCCTCCCTAATAAGGAGACTTGCAATTTAAGCCATATCTCTAAATCTTTTTTAACTTACTGTAATAATTTATTATAATTATTTTCCATTAGGGTTTTGCATTGAGCCATCAACCAAATTCCTAAGTATTTAACTTTCTTTACTATTTATAATCCTTTCCAATTTTAATTTTAACTTTAGTTATTATTTGTGAATCATAAATTGTAGTCACAATGTTTTCAAATTTAGTGCCTAAATTCATATTGTAAATTTGTTGAATTAGGAATTGCCAATTTAGATTGTCAAAGGCCTTCTGTACATCCAAGAATACAAGGGCTATTTGTTTTTCCAGGGGGGCTTTGTAGTATTCCAAAACATTTAGTACTATTCTTAAATTATTCCTAATTTGTCTATTGGGAAGAAATCCATTTTGATCTTTATGTATATATTCATTCAATATTTTTTTTTTGCTATGATTGTGGTAAATATTTTATAATCAGTATTTAACAGGGAAATTGGTCTATAATTTTGTATAAATCATAAGTCTGAATCTTCTTTCAGGATCAACAATATCAGTGTCTCCTTCCATGAATCCGGCATTGTTGGTGCAAGTAGGACCTCATTATATGCTTCCACCATGAGAGGTCCTATTTGTTCTCCTATTTTCTTTTGAAATTCCCCTGGTATCCCATCAGGTCATGGGGTGTTATTGCTTTTTTGGTTTTCTATTGCTGTTTTTAACTCCGGCTACGTAATGCCTGTGGTTAACATTTCCTTCATCTCCTCCTTGATTATTTTATCTTTAGTAATACCCAAATAGTTTCTTATCATGTCCTCATTTGCCTCCTTCTTTTTATAAAGATCTTCAAAAAGTTTACATGCAATTTCTTTTTTCTGTTCTATTCCTTGTTGGGCATCCCCATTTTCATTTATTAATTGGTAGATCAATCTTTTTTGTTTTTCTTTTTTAAGTTTGTAGGCCAACCACCTTCCTGGTTTATTGCCCTGTTCAAAAAATATCTGTCTATCTGTATTCAACTTTGAAACCATTCCTTCTTGTTCGATTAAATTTAATTTATGTTTCATTATTATCTGTTTTTTCAATTTACAATCTTTTGAGGTGTTTTGTAGCTGAATTTCTAATTCTTTGATTCTTTGTTCTAATTTATTTGTTGGGCATATTTTTCTTTATTTCTTTTAGAGGTATATGATATCATTGTGCCTCTTATTATTGCCTTCATTGTATCCCAAATATTCTGTTTTGTGGTTGCCTCATTGTTATTTTCTTTTAAGAAATAATCTACAAGGTCTATCCACAAAATAGATTCTGTTTTTGCCTGTAGCAAGAAGGGGCAGAGCTAGCATGGCCATCTTTGGTCTGTGCATCTGCCGCTCAGTCTGTATCTAGTCCTGCTAGAGGGAGGTTCACATCATTGCCCGTTATTTCACAGCAAACGTTTGAAATGTGTGCTGCAATTGAAAATCCCTCGAGTTGTGAGGTGCGAGCAGTGATAAGGTTTTTGTTGGCAAAAAACCATAAACCGATTGAAATGTTTTGGCAACTGTGTGAAGTGTACGGGGACAACATCATCACTGAAGGTGGAGTGCGCCAATGGTGCATTAAGTTTAAAAATGGCTGAACTACGGCACTTGAAAAGTCCTGAATGCTTTCAAGTGGGAGATTTTTCCTCATCCTCCCTACAGACCCGATCTTGCACCAAACGACTACCACTTGTTTCTGAGGATGAAAACCTGGCTTGGAACACAGCATTTTGACGACGACGCGGAACTGCGGGCAGGCGTGATTGACTGGCTCAAATCTCAGGCATCAAAGCACTGTGTCCCAAGCCAGGTCTTCATCCTCAGAAACAAGTAGTAGTCGCTTGGTGCAAGATCGGGGCTGTAGGGTAGATGAGAAAAATCTCCCACTTGAAAGCATTCAGGACTTCTCAAGTGCCGTAGTTCAGCCATTTTTAAACTTAATGCACCATTGACGCACTCCACCTTCAGCGATGATGTTGTCCCCGTACACTTCACACAGTTGCCGAAAAATTTCAATCAGTTTATGGTTTTTTGCCAACAAAAACCTTATCGCTGATCACACCTCACAACTCGAGGGGTTTTCAATTGCAGCACACATTTCAAACGTTTGCTGTGAAATAACGGGCAATTATGTGAACCTCCCTCTAGCAGGACTAGATACAGACTGAGCGGCAGATGCACAGACCAAAGATGGCCACGCTAGCTCCACCCCTTCTTGCTACAGACAAAAATGTAATCTATTTTGTGGATAGCCCTCGTAATTCTTCCTTAAGTCTATTCATAAATTCTTTCTCTTTAATTAGCTGTGTATTTAGGGTCCACCTTTTCCTTGGTTTCTTCCTACCTTTCCACACTATCTGAATCAGATTGTGATCTGCCCATTCGTTTGGTAAGATTTCAATCTCTTTTAATTCATTTACTAGCTCACCATTCATCCACACCATATCAATTCATGATTGGTGAGGATTAGAGTAAAATGTAAAATGCTTTTTCTCAGGGTTTAATTTCTTCCATATGTCTATCAAATTTAGTTCAATCATCATTTCCTCACATAGTTTCAGTAGTTCTCTTTTTTTCTTCTTTTTTTCCATGGCTACTGTGATCTTTCTGGTGCTACACAATAGCACTGAAATCTCCCAAGGTAAAAATATTCCTTTTCTCTAATTCTACTATTTTCCCATGTAATTTAAAAAATTCCTTTGGGTTATTGTTATGGGCATAAATTACCACGAATAGAATTGGAATTGATTTAATCCAAATTTGTAGCACCAGAATTCTTCCATTGGGGTCTGTCCAAATTAGCTCTGTTTTCATGTCGTCCTTCACATATACTGCTATCCCTTTCTTTTTCCTAAAATCTGCTGGCGATGTATACAAATTCCCTAGCTTGGGGTATTCTAGATATTTTTCTTCTTCCTTCCTTATATGAGTTTCCTGTAAACATATTATATCTGCATTTTGTTTAATTAGTTTGGTTAGTATTCTTTTCCTTTTTATCCTAGAGTTTAGGCCATTTATGTTAATTGAAAATATTTTCTTTTCTTCATCCATCACCTAATTGACTCTTGCTCTTTGTCTTGTAGTTACTCCTGTCTCTCTTTGTGGCTGATTGTGCATCTTCGGTTCTTCTCTCCCTTGTTGTTGTATATTTTTTGAGTTCCTACGATCTTAATCTAAAATCTTCTCTTTCTTGTTGTTACTAAATTATTTTTCTTACTTCTTGTTTTTTTTCTTCTTTGTTTTTGATTAGTCTTATTCTTCTTGAAAGTTTAAGTCTAATTATTTCTCGCTCTTTGCCTTGTAGTTACTCCAAGTTCTACTGGTGCTTGATACTGTGCCTTGCTTTCTTCTTTTTCTTCTTGTTGTTTCTGGCTGTTTTTCAAGTTTTCTGGGGTCTTTTGTCCCTTCTTTTGATGCTCTTGGTCTTCTTGGGATTCCGGTTCTAATTCGTCTTTGCTGGTCTGCTCTTCAGAGCCTACTAGTCTTTCATAGAAATCTTGGGCTTTTTCAAAAGAGTCTACTTTAATTTTTCTTTCCCCCCAAGTAATTAACATCCCTTCCGGGACAAGCCATTTAAATATAATACCTTTTCAATTTAATTGAACTGCCAGGGATTTGTAAACTTGTTTTGCCTCTCTAATCCTTCTTGGGATTTGTTTAAGAACTGAGATTTCTTTGTCCTTATACTTGATTGTTTTGTCTCTCGATACTTTATATATAATGTCCCAGACCTTTCTTCTTGCAAAACGTACTTGTACTTCTCTTGGGCATTTGTGTTGTCTTGCATAATCAGTACTTACTCTATAGACTTCATCCAATTCTTTCAGAATCTCATCTTTGTCTCTTTCCAGTACCTCCGCCAATATTTCCACCATCACCTGATCTAAGTCTTCTTCTTTTGATTCCACTATATTTTGGAATCTTAGATAGGTTGTAATTTTGTCCATTTCTAAATACACCAGGGAATCATCCATTTCCTTACAGTCTTTAAGTGTTCATCCACTCCAATTTTTTTTTCAGTTTGTTCTGTCCTTTTCTCTACTTCTTTTATTATAAATTCATTTTTCTCCAACACTTGCTGTAATGTTCCAATTTTTTCATTTACTTTAGAAATATCTGCTTTCATTTCTGCTTTTAATTTCCCCATCTCTTCTTTTAGTTCATTTATATCTGCTCTCGTCTCTGTATGATTTTTGAGCATTATTTCTTGTAGCTTTGACATAGAATCTTGTAGAGTAAGCAGTGTCAAAGGGATATTGGCATTTGTAATAGAAGGCTGTTTCTCCAATGTTAATGATTCCTCAATTGTCTTCTGTGATATTGGTGAGGGTATTGCCATCGGAGTTGTTAATGTCGTCTTCTTTCCAGCTTTAAGCGTTGTAGTAGTTATGGAAGTCATTTCTCCTAAAATTTGTTTCTGTTTTTGTATTATATTGATTATGTTGTCCCAGATTAACATTCACTGTTAAGTAATATGTCGTAAAATTAACCAATAAGCTAAATTGACCAATAAATTAATTAACTAATTTGTCTATCTATCTCTTAATTTCCTAGATTCTTTAATATATTCAATGAACTTGTAAATGCAGATACTATCCAGTATAATCTCAAATTAAAGTTCTAAATTAAATATATGCATATGTAAAATCTATGCTTATTTCTCACTATTATGAAATCCAAGTAATAGTAGTGATAGATACCTTCTCTATCTCTCTAATTATATACAAATCTTGTCTATTGTATATTCTATATCATTCCACATATGTATAAAGATATATATGTATGGTATTCAGCTTTGTTCGGGTATTTTCCCACATCATTATAGTTGTGCTTTTAAAGTTGTAGCAACATTTCGGCAGAATCTCATCTGCCATCATCAGGCTTCTGTATTGTGTTCATCTATGAGTCAGACTTTCAATCTGACTGTGAGTCAGACTGTGAGTCAGAGTGAAAGTCTGACTCACAGATGAACACAATACAGAAGCCTGATGATGGCAGATGAGATTCTGCTGAAACATTGCTACAACTTTAAAAACACAACTATAATGATGTGGGAAAATACCCGAACAAAGCTGAATACCATACATGTAAGTACCCACGAAAACTTAAGAAAACAAAAATATATATCAAAATATATTATGAGACAAAATTATATTATAGTATTATAAATACTTCTTCAATGCACATAGAAAATTTTAACCTAAAAAGGTCAATTGATTATTTAAAGTAAAAAAGCAACCTATATTCAAATATTAATATGTAGTTAATCAGTTATAACTATAAATGAAGTAAATATTATAAATATTAAATGATTATTGTTATCAATATTACTTAACAAGCTATGATAAATCAGCTAGGTCTGGCAGAATACCTCACAATTACACTCAATGTAATATCCTCTCATGACATCCTCATCATTGCTTTGGGTCTTCTTTTCATGCTTGGGAAGGTGAGGAGAGACTCTATGTTCAAACAAAGGGTCTTCTTTAAAAAGGAAGGTATAGCAGAGATGGGAAATCATCCTTTGATATATAATGTTAACAAAAATAATGATATTTTCAATGGTAAACATTTTAGCCCACATGGTCACTATTTTTTATCCTTAAAGTTCATCATAAATGGTTTGAAGAGCAATAAAGACCCTTGAGAGGATTTCTCTACCAGATAAAATATTCAAAAAAATATCCCTAATAGTGGTGTGGTCCAGTGATGGGATTCAAATTTCTGTGATTTTTATGTATTTTATTTGTTTTTTATTAATCATAAAAACAAACCAGATACTAAAGAAATAAATGCATAAATAAAAAAGGCAACTTACCAAAAATGAGGCAGGCAACTTCTTGTTACATTGTTGTTGTTATACATTATCTGTTTCTGCTTAAATCAATATATAGCAACATCAATGTAACAAAAACCTGCTTGCATACATAAATGGATTTTTTTTTAAATAAAAGTTTTTTATTTTTTTTGAGCAAACAAAACAAACATAAAACAAACCATTTCAGTTACATACAGTGTGTCAGTTGGTACAAATCACTTGTACACAATCTCTGCAGTCTTTCCCTTCCAATTTACATTAATCTTTATATCATAAATGCACTATATATATATATATATATATATATATATATATATAGCTGGCTTATTAATTACTTACTATACTTTACTAATATTACATCATTTTGTGAGCAAATCACCATTTTTACTTAATCTACTTTATAATGTTCATTTCATCATGACCAACCTATTCTATAACAATTATCCTTACTTTACCTTACCTCTGCAATTCAATTATACTTATATTATATTATAAATTATTATAAAATATTTAATAAATGAAAAAGCAAAGCAGAAACAAATATCAGTAAGTACAGCAGTGTAACAGAAAAATTATTTAAATTTCTTTACATTGGCTTATTTCTAATTTTGTTAATTATATCGACAAGTTTATAATTATCAACCTTCTAATTTAATTCATACATAGCAATGATCATTCTCCGCCTTATTTCTACCTCTTACCACAATCCATATCTGCACATTGTAATTTTTTAATTTCATTTTCATCTATGGGGATCTCTTCATTTTTCCACTGTTGTGCAAACATAATTCTAGCCACTGTTAACAGGTTTAACATTAAATATGTATTGTACTCACTTTATTTATGTGGGTTCCAGCAAAAATATTTCTGGTTTTAAAATTTTAATCTATATGTTGCTTTACCATTTTTGCTTACCTTGACATGACATCCTCTTGAATAGCTACACCAGCAGAGACCAATACTGAATTCATATTTTTCCAGTTTTGCTAAACAACTGGCCACTAAGCGAGGACCTGGTCATTAAGTGAGGACCACTTAAATTTGGGTTGCCAGACACATGGCCACCTGCCCTGCTCCCTCCAGGGCTCCCCAGGCCTTGGAAACTGGCAAAAAACACTTGCTAAGCAACTAGCCACTAACTAAGGGCCTGGCCATTAAATGAGGACCACTTAAATTTGGGTTGCCAGACACATGACCACATGCCCTGCCCTTCCCAGGATTCCTCAGGCCTTGGAAACTGGCAAAAAACACTTGCTAAACAACTGGCCACTAAGCAAGGACCTTGTCATTATGTGAGGACCACTTAAATTTGGGTTGCCAGTCACATGGCCACATGGCCACGCCAACCCTAGTCACATGACCATGTAGCCACACCCACCTCACTCACATGACCACCCAGCCACGTCCCACCAGTAAGCCACTACCACCCCAGTCACATGACCACACCCACAAATCAGGGGACACCCGCAGAACCGGTTGCTAAGAAATTTGAATCCCACCCCTGGAAAAGATGATTAAATAAGAATTCTCAAAAAAGTGATACACAAGATATAATAGGATAGACAGAATAATAATAATATGTGTAATATATGTGTTAAGAATAGGAATGCATAGATGTTAAAATAATAAGACAATCTTAAAGATGTATAATAATAACTGTAATATAAAGGCAATATGTATTGATGATTAATGATAAACGAAGATAATATAGACTAAGATGCGTATGAATAGATGTTAAGGTATAAGATAATATTATATGTAGATGTCAATGTTGTTGAAAAAGTAACTAAGATTTGTACTGGTGGAAAATAATAAAAAAATTATTGGACAAAAGAAGAGAAATATGAGTTCACACTTACTCTTTTTAACTTATTTTCTTTGCTACGATTATTATATGTAGTCTTTTTAATGTTATGTCTTGTTAATGTTATGTTTTTTCTAAATTGGATTTCTTTAAAGCTAGTATTTTGGAATTGATCTGACTCCAAATATAACACAATATTCTTCGTTGCTCTTTCAGATCAGTTTTCAATTATTTTCAGAGCCACTGCATGATAAAAATCAGTTGCCCTTTTATCACCAGCTTTTACTCCCAAAAGACATCCTCTACCCAGCAATTGTCCAACTGCTTCTTCATTTCAGATGGACCTTGATTGGTCTTTTTGCTTCAGACACAGAAAACGGAGATAATTTCATGAGGACATTGACTCCTTTGCTTGTCAAGAATGGAATCTGTGTGGTTCTGTCACAGCAATTCTCAACAACTGGAAAAACAGGACGCATCAGGGATGGCCTCTCTAAATGGACACAAGTTAATGTCTTTCTTCACTACATAGAATTTGGTGCTGTTTTGGACAGAATTCTTCCTTTCCATTTAACATTTAGGCGTTTGCCAGGACCCATTGAAGGGAAAGTCTGGATCACAACACTCACTGATCTATTTCCACTGAAAAATGATATACATCTCAAATATATTAATAGTATCTGGACTGTTGCTTTAGAGGGAAAAAAACGTCCCTCAAAGGATGCCTTTAAACTCCATTTCTATGTGAAACCACCCTTGGGAGACAAGTCGTTTCTTTGTTTTTTTTCAAAGCACATCTTTTCTGTCAAAGGCCGGAAAAGGTGCATTGAGAAAGCACCACTGGACACCCAAAAGAAAAAGAACATGATTCAAATCAATAACTTCCACCATTATTACAGTGCCATTAACGCTCTGGCCCAAGCCTTGAATGATGCGTATTCCTCCAGATCCAGGAGGAGAAAGAAGAAGGGGAAAGAAAGGTTGGAGGCTCCAAGACTGCAGTCGTGGGAGGTAAGGGGACTCAACAAGGATCCATTCTCCATTTCCTTTGAAGAGGGGAACTACATCAGTCTACTTGTGCTTGTTGTTGTTAGTCATGAAGTCATGTTTGACCCATTGTGACCCCATGGACAATGTTTTTCCAGGACTTCCTGTCCTCTACCATCCGCTGGAGTGCATTGAAGCTCACACTGACTTCTTCAGTGACTCCATCCAGCCACCTCATTCTCTGCTGTCCTCTTCTTCTTTTGCCCTCAATCATTCCTAGAATTAGTCTCTTCTCCAATGAGTCCAGTTGTGCTTCAGAATGCCAAAAGGTTTGGTGAATCTAACAGCTTAGACCAGGGGTCTCGAAACTTGACAGCTTCAAGACTTGTGGACTTCAACTCCCAGAATTCCTCCTCCAGTCATGTTAGCTCAGCAATTCTGGGAGTTGAAGTCCACAAATCTTAAACTTGCCAAGTTTAGGGGCCTTGGCTTAGATGATAATGTTCACAGAACAAGAATTATGACAGATATTGTTTGATAATAAACACTGCTAATATTTTAAAGGTGTGCATTTTTAAATAAGTTCCTGTACATATGGGTTCACGATTAGCAATATAGAATTTTACTTTCATTTATTTGAAGGAATCTTCAAGTCAACCTAGGTCAGCCTCTCATCTTTGCAGGAATCTCAATCAAAGCTTTTCCGGCTGATGGCTACTCAGTCTTTGGATTAAGACAATCAGTGAAGATGAGACTGAATTTCTCTGGTTCTCTGGCTCACCGTTAAAACTGTCCCTTTTTAAAGAAGCTTTTTTTCCTTCTTATTCAGTCAGAATCTCCTCTCTTGTAACTGAATTTATTTTTCCATGTCTGACACTCAGGAATAACAGTAGATCTTAGCTTCTCTGTAATGTCTTTCAGTTATTTGATGGTTGCTTTATCCTCCTTTCTGCAGCTAATAGCAATAGTGCTTAGATTTATACACCACTTCACAGTGCTTTTACAGCCCTCTCTAAGTGGTTTACAGAATCAGCATCTTTCCCCCAACAATCTGGGTCCTCCTTTTACTGACCTAGGAATGATGGAAGGGTGAGTCACCTTGAGCTGGTGAGACCCGAATTGCTGGCAGCCAGTGATCAGCAGAAGTAGCCTGCAATACTGCATTCTCAGTACTGCATCATCGTGGCTCCTAGATTGTATTAATTGAAACAGGTGTTCCCAGACTCCTGATTTTCTGCTACAATGGACTAAGGTGGTTCTTCAACTTGAGGAGAACCTCCTTAACCTTCTTGATGTCTATCCTCAAGGTTAAAGGCAGCTCCTTTTGTCAGAGTTCCGGCAATTTCCCTAATTAAATCTTGAGACTAAAGCCAAGCTTAAAAAAAAACCCTCAAAAGATTTATTAGGAGCAACATGCAGGCATTAACTTAAATGAAGCCAACTCTGACATATATAATTCACAGTCACCTGTGAACCTGTTTCCCCCCTCCCACCCCCGGGTGTTTTATAAATCATATTGTCCAATGAAGGAATTTCGTAGCTAGAAGATCCGGTAGCCTAGCTGCAATCTTTTTAAAATAATGGTGGAATTTACTTCTGGTTTTATTGCCATACTGCTCCTTCAGATTTCCCTCCACTCCCTTGTTTATGGCATCTTGAAAACAGGCATAGGAAAGTTTTATGAGTTGACACCTTTGATCTCTTCCTTGGCTATGTTACTGTTCCCTAAATCCTCATCCAGTTTTTCTGCAACATCTTCTCCAAGTGAGGTTCCTGCAAGGGGCACTTGGGGTTTCCCATTACAATCAAAATTCATTTCCTGAGGTTCTTCTGGATGCATTAGCTTTCTTCCTAGGATGTCACACTGCTGATTCATGTTTGGTTTGCAACTCCTACTATTTTGAGGTCATTTTTCAAAACTATCGAATTTGGAATCCCTCATCTTTCTTGCCCTGTGTTACATTTTTCTCCTGTGGAAAACTTCGTACTTGTCTTGATCTTAAATTCCATTCAGGCTTTCTTTTGCCCATTTTGAGAAACCATTAAGATGTGTTTTGAATTTTTATTTTTATTTTATTTATTTATTTATTTTGATTTGTCAATTGCTTACAAGATAATAGGTAAGAGTATATACATAGTTATGAATACATGAAATGGATACATATAAGAAAAATAAAAGAAAAAGTAGGACAGGGACAGTAGGCACGTTGGTGCCCTTATGCATGCCCCCTAATTTTATGTCTGGTTTTAATGTATACATTAATACATTAAATTTTATATCAGCTAACAATGGGTGGTCATTTCTTTGTTGGTCAATTTAAATTTAAAACAAAATAGTTTGTTGCAGAAGCAACTGCCTGCAAAGGCTCCTGGATTGGGACTGAAAGGTGATTTAATGATTAAGGAGGGCTTTTTTATAGAAAGTTGTATAAAACTCATATAAAAATAAAATTAATCTGACAGAAACCTTACAATAATGTAGAATTAGCTGGTTTGGATATTTTTCAATCTAGTCCTCTGGGAAAATATTAGCCTGGAATTTTCTTCTTTGATAAATCCATGCTTTCTGGTAATCACCTGTTGTTTTCAATGAGTTTATAAATATTCTCTTCATTTGTGTAATTTATCTGAGATCTGCTCTAGAATGGTTCCTATAATTGACAAATTTTGTAAATTTTTCCCTGTAAGATGAGAGTATAAAAATAAAAGACTTGATAACCAGGATCAGTAAGAAAGCCAGGGGTACGATTCAATTCTTTTAACAACTAGTTCTGTGGGCATGGCTTAGTTGGTGGGACTGGCTTTGTGGTCATGTGACTGGGTGGACATGGCTTGGTGGTCATGTTATTAGCTGGATGTGGCCAACTCAATATCACTCACATTGAGGCATGCATCTCCTCGTCTGGCCTCTCATGACTGTGGGGATACTGCAACAGTTGTAAGTGTGAAAAATGGTCATAAGTCACTTTTTTCAGTGCCATTGTAACTTTGAATGATCACTCCACACAAGCAAAGTACCAGCAAAGGAGGGGAAAAATCCAGAGACGTTCCTGAGACAAGAAGTCTAGTCCTGCCAAGAATGTAAAAAGGGTTAATGGAAAGGAAGTTTCTGTAAGCAAAACCAGAATGTTTCCTTCCTGTCTTCCTTACATGATTAGGCCAATTTCTTCTAACAACCAGTTCTCTGAACTGCTTAGAATGTTAACAACTGGCTATAGAGAATCGATGCGAACTGGTAGACTCCCACAGCTGAAGAAAGCTATCAGGCCTCTAACAAATCCACCCCCATTCAAATTAAAAGTCTCTAGTCACATCTCAGAGAAAAGTAAATTGGTTTGTTGGAAGTTGCCATGTTGGGGCATGGCTGGGTACAACTGATACTAAGTAACATCATACATTTCTCCCTTGACCCTGGTCTTTCTCCAACCCCATGGATGTGACTTCTTCAATGGGACTCATCCGTCTCCATCATGCTCTCCAATAACCTTCTTATGCTCTGACAACTTTGGGCTGCCAGGGTGATTGTCTAAGCATTTCAAGAATGCCTTGTTTTCCCCCACTTCCTTTTTCTGGCAGCTAAAAAGATGAAAGTAGCATCTTTTTAGTTGACATAAGCTTTATTAAAGATATTTGACAAAAGGACCCCAACTCCAAACAAGTAGGAGAAAGGAGACACCACCTTTAAGGTGGTTACTAATATTTATAGTATGTCACATAGAAAAAGTTACATAATCCTTCTTGTTTCTCACAAATAGGATTTCTATGGACTTCCATCACAAAAACAATGTTAGGATGACCAAGTATTCCTGACATGAAATCTCAAGCCAAATTAAAAACCCCACTTCAGCCAAGAACATAATATTTTTAACTTTGCAGAATAACAACTTACAAAAGCATGGTATAAGTGATCAGATAACTTTCTAAAAGTTCACATTAAGAACAAAGATGGAGTCTCTTTGGTTCTATAATTTCTTAGGTATAATAGGAAAATACACATATTTTTTCCATATATAACATTTCCAATACATGAATTGTCAATATTATTGACAAATTTTGCTGAACTTTTGTTTTTAATTTTTAGTGGTAAAACCTTTTTTCCCAAACAGGACTATTTACAAATTAGGCCACTGTAGTAGAAGAAATAACAAAAAGGGATAAGTTGCCATGTTTACTGCTTTTAAATTTTCTGGATGTTCCCATTCTAGTTTCATCCCTTTCTGGAGAAGAATGAATTTCTCAATCTTTCCAGATTCGAACTGTACTTGGACCAAAATGGAGATTTAGCAGGTAATGTGAAGATGGTGACCTCAGTGTATTTCCCTAAGAAGTCTGTCATCGTGGAGAAAATTGTGACTTTTGAAAAAAAGAGAATTATTATCAACGAAGCTCTTTTGTCACGTCTAAAGTTGCACAACAGGGTGAGAGAAACATTTATGTCTTTTCTTTTTTTTCCAAAGGATTGCGAGCCATTTCATTGGGTTAAGTCTATGCACCATGACTTATTGTTGAAATGGAGGAGCCACGAGTAAAATGATAAAAGACCTTCAAGTGCTAGGAATGATAGCCTCAAGTTGTCCTCTAATTGTAAAAGAAGAAGGCAATTTTGTTGATCAGTGCCTGAGTTCATGAAATTGAATTCAAACTGGATGAAGGCCCTTTTGATTCCATTGGGAAATAAGCTTTGTAATCAGGATTCATCTTGTCCTTGTTGGAGTGAGTGTCCCATGAACTGGCAGGAAAGATATATTGAAGCAACTCACACCTGGCCAGAGTTATCCCTGCCTCTTTTTCACCCAGTGAAAAAGGGCAATAAACCTTCTGCTCCTAGGAAGGTGGTCCAAAGCTTTGAGTTCCCATGGAGTTATAATGATGTTCTGCTATGCCCTGACCCAGAAAACAGAAGCATTTAAACATGACTTTGACACATAGAATAGAATAGAATAGAATAGAATAGAATAGAATAGAATAGAAT
>NW_020769586.1:199882-240539 GCF_900518735.1 Pseudonaja textilis
ATAGAATAGAATAGAATAGAATAGAATAGAATAGAATAGAATAGAATAGAATAGAATAGAATTCTTTATTGGCCAAGTGTGATTGGACACACAAGGAATTTGTCCTGGTGCAAATGCTCTCAGTGTACATCAAAGAAAAGATACATTCATCAAGAATCATAAGGTACAACACTAAATGTTAGTCACAGCGTACAATAAGCAATCAAATCATACTGGGAAACAGTCAATATAAATCGTAAGGATACAAGTGACAAAGTTACAGTCATACAGTCACAAGTGGGAGGGGATGGGTGATAAGGAGTGATGAGAAGATTCATAGTAATAGTAGTGCAGACTTTGTAAATAGTTGGACAGTGTTGAGGGAATTATTTGTTTAGCAGAGTGATGGCGTTTGGGAATAAATCCTTATGTCTAATTGTTCTGGTGTGCAGTAGTTTATAGCTTCATTTTGAAGGTAGGAGTTGAAACAGTTTATATCTGGGATGTGAGGGGTCTGTAAATATTTTCACAGCCCTCTTTTTGACTCATGCAGTATACAGGTCCTCAATTGAAGGCAGGTTAGTAGTAATACTGAAAAAAACTTATGGACTACACAACTCGATCAAGTCAAAACAATAGACGCAATCTACATAGACTTCTGTAAAGCCTTTGATTCAGTGGTACACGACAAACTAAAACTAGTTTTAGTCCTAAAACTAAAATCTTATGCTATCTCTGGACAACTGCATAACAGGATAGAAGCATTCCTGTCAAACAGACAACAAATGGTCAAAATTGGGAGTGTCCTATCAAATTCTGTACCTGTCATTAGTGGTGTGCCCCAAGGTAGTGTTCTAGGACCAACTCTCTTCATACTCTACATAAATGACCTCTGTGATCATATAAAGAGCAACTGCGTTCTCTTCGCTGATGATGTAAAGCTGTTCAATACCACAGACAATACTGCTACCCTTCAAAAAGATCTTGACTATGTATCAGAATGGTCAAACAAATGGCAACTTCAAATCTCAACAAATAAATACTCTGTCTTACATATTGGCAAAAAAAACCAGAAAATAAAATACAAGCTGAATAGTCAAGACCTTGTTGATGATCCAAGCTCTGTAAAGGACTTTGGAATACTCACCTCTAATGATCTAAGTGCTAGAGCCCACTGCAACTGCATAGCCAAAAAGGCATTAAGAGTTGTTAACCTAATCCTGTGTAGCTTTTTCTCTGGTAATATCACACTACTAACTAGAGCATACAAAACATTTGCTAGACCAATACTCAAATGCAGCTCATCAGTCTGGAACCCACATTATGTATCTGATATTAGAACAGTGGAGAAAGTCCAGAAATATTTCACAAGAAGAGTTCTACACTCCTCTACTCATTGTAGAATATCTTATGCCACCAGACTTGAAATTCTAGACCAAGAAAATTTTGAATTACGCTGTCTTCAGTCTGAACTAAGTATGTTATATAAAATCATACATTGCAATGACTTACCTGTCAATGAATACATCAGCTTCAACCATAACAACACAAGAGCACACTATAGATACAAACTCAAGGTTAACAGCACCAAACTTGACTGCAGGAAATACGACTTCAGCAACAAAGTGGTCAATGTCTGGAATACTCTACTTGACTCTGTGGTTTCTTCCACAAACCCCAAAAACTTTAACCTTAGACTGTCTACTATTCACTTCACCTCTTTCCTAAGAGGTCTGTAGGGGGCGTGCATAAGTGCACCAACGTGCCTACCATTCCTGTCCTATTGTTTCTTTTATTTTTCTTATATGTACCCATTTCATATATTCATAACTATGTACATACTTATACCTATTATCTTGTAAGCAATTGACAAACCAATTTTTTTTAAAAAAATGTTTTTCTTCAGTCCTAATTACTCTCTGAAGTCTGTGTCTGTCTTGTTCAGTTGCAGAACCAAACCAGACAGTTATAGAGGTGCAGATGACAGACTCAATCATTCCTCCATAGAACTGTATCAGCAGCTCCTTGGGTAGTTTGAGCTTTCTGAATTGGCGCAGAAAGAACATTCTTTGTTGTGCTTTTTTAGATAGATAAATAGATAGATAGAATACTTTATTGGCCAAGTGTGATTGGACCCACAAGAAATTTGTCTTGGTGTAAATACTCTCACTATACATAAAAAAAGATGCCTGACTCACTCTTTTTGAGGGACATATCCAAAGACCTCACATCTATCTCATATCACTACAGTTCTAGAAACTGAGCAATTACTTTAAATCTTATTTTCAAGAACATGTCAGCATGTCAGGCTGGTTAGTGCTAATGTTTTTTTTAATTCCATGTTTTTCTGCTTAGTCTCTTCCTCAGTCCAAATGTGTGGAAAAATGTCAACCTGGATTTGTCAAACAAGCTCGAGAAGGAGAGCCAGTTTGCTGCTATGACTGCGTTCCTTGTCCAGGGGGGACTATCTCCACTCAAGAAGGTGCTCAGGCTGAAGTTAATGGAAGGGCTTGTAGAAGTGGATTCATCCAGAGTGTTTATATGGAACTGCAAATTAAAAAACAGTTTGAAGCTCAGCTGCTTTCTTGTTAATTTTCATACTGCACAGTTTATGATCTAAAGGAAAGAATAGTAAAAAAAAAAAATCTTAAAGGAGAATCTGGATAGAGACAGAAATGTGAAATATTGAGCAAACTATGACATCCAGTGCCAATATCTCATCCGCTTTTTATTTTTGAATGTGATCTTCCACGTTTATATCTCTAGGAACATTCTTTGAAACTCAAGGCATGATTTTAGGTCCACCTAATGTAACACTAATTTTGATGCATTCTCCATGGGCTTCCCTTTGAGGGTCACTGGAAAGGTGTTGCTGCTCCACAATGAAGGGGACAATTATGATTGCATCTCATTTGACACATTTTACCATTGCTGCCAGAAGCCATTTCTGGTTACTTGCAGGACTAGTTTTCTCTGTGAGTTAACTAGGTTTTATAAGATAAAACATCCTTGGGATCCAGTATATTAACAAGTGTCATCTCATAGAACCAATGATGTTTGCCTAGAAAAGTTAACTATTTCATTTTCTCACTTCTAATAATGTAGCTTCCTATCAAGTAACTGTATGTTACAGAGGAAATTATCCATTTCTTAGAACTTCCCCCAATTTGATACACCTTAGCAATATAGATACAGCTGATTGATGATAGATAGATAGATAGATAGATAGATAGATATAGATAGATAGATAGATAGATAGATATAGACAGCTGATAGATGGACAGAGATGGATAGATGGATGTTGATAGGTAGATGATGATGATAGATAGATAGATAGATGATGGATGGCTGATAGGTAGGTAGGAAGGTAGGTAGGTAGGTAGGTAGATAGATAGATAGATAGATAGATAGATAGATAGACGATAGATGGATGGATGATGATAGAGAGATGATGATAGCTGGATAGACAGCTAATGAATGGATAATGATGGATGGATGAATGAATGGATGGATAATGATAGAAGATAGATAGATAGATAGATAGATAGATAGATAGATAGATAGATAGATAGATATGTGTGTGTGTGAGAGAGAGAAATGACAAACAGACATAGAGATAGAAAATTATAATCTTCAGATATTTTTTTTTGTTCAACTCAAAACAAATGGTTCTTTAAAAATGTCTGTGGTATCAACTGTTGTGGCAAGAAAGTATTTCTTGAAATGTAAAAGGGCAGAAGGTTAAATAAATATTGCTTTGTTGTTTTCTCAGATATGGAACAATGCATGAACTGTCCAGATGATAAATATCCAAATGAAGACCGAGTTCAATGTATCCCCAAAGTTGTATCCTTCCTATTGCATGAAGAATATCTGGGCATCATCCTGGTCTCCTTTGCCCTATTCTTGTTCCTAACTGCAGGTTTTGTCTTAGTTATATTCTTTCAATACCTAGAAAGTCCCATTGTCAAAGCAAACAATCGTGACCTCTCTTTTATCCTCCTGGTCTCCCTCTTGCTTTGCTTCTTGTCTCCTTTTCTCTTCATTGGTCAACCAAGGAAAGTCACTTGCCTTTTGCGACAGATGGTTTTCAGCATCACTTTCTCAGTTGCCATTTCTTCTCTCTTGGCCAAGACAATCACAGTGGTGCTGGCTTTCCTGGCCACAAAACCAGGAAACCGAGTGAAGAGATGGTTGGGGAAGAGCTTAGCCAATTCCATCATCCTTTCTTGTTCTGCTGTCCAAATTATCCTCTGCTCCATCTGGCTTGGAGCTTCTCCCCCATTCCCTGAATTTGACTTTCACTCTCAACCTGGAGTGGCCATCTTGCAGTGCAATGAAGGCTCCATTGTCATGTTCTACATTACCCTCAGTTACCTGGGCTTCCTGGCCACCATTTGTTTCATAGTGGCTTTTCTGGCCAGGAATCTGCCTGGGGCTTTTAATGAAGCCAAGCTGATCACCTTCAGCATGTTGGTCTTCTGCAGTGTCTGGGTGACTTTTGTGCCCACCTACCTGAGCACCAAAGGGAAATACATGGTGGCTGTGCAGATCTTCTCCATCTTGGCTTCCAGTGCTGGGCTGCTGGGCTGCATCTTCATCCCTAAATGCTACATAATCATTCTGAGGCCAGACCTGAATACAAAGGAGCAGCTTACAACCAGAAGAAATGAAGAAATGTGAGACATGGGGATTTTAACTCTCAGCATTTTCCAACAAGCCACATTTAGAAAATGCTCCAAGCTGCTCTCCATACCTAAGCAGGCCAACAATTTTGGTTGAAATGAATGGTGCAAGATTCTGTTCCACATCCTTATCTGGTAGAATTCCTAGATGTTCACTCAGCTCTTTTGAATTCTTAAGATGGCATATCTGTTGTGGGCCTTTAGCCTACATGATATCAGGTTTTTGATACATGGTATTTGTGCAATGGGAATCTTGTGCTGATACAAGAAATATATGTTGGTGGTGCCCTAAAATTTCCATTATTTTAGTTGTATCATCGTTCATTTGCAGTTGGTGTGCTTTGCAATATTGGACTCAAGATCACATTAGGAGTAGTATAATCTGGATTCAACAACTAGTCAACTAAATTATTATAAATAAGTTAAACAAGAAAGTGGCTAACATAGAGCATAATAAGATTTTTAGAAAAGAATTTCTACAGAATGGGATGATTGAATGTCTCATTGATGTCAGGGAGAAGTGAAATTGGCCCTAAATGCTGTGGTAATTCATACATCACCATATTCTGCTTTTGGACAGTCCAAAAAATCCACAACAAAGAGTCCAAAGATTTTCTTTGGGAAATGAAGATAGGCCCTGGTCTTATCTATGAGACTTATTCTTCCTCCTTCACTGTATTATCACTGTCTATCTTTCTAGCATACAAGAGGTTCTCCGCCTTCCTCAAACCCTTCTTGGAGCTATCAAAAGAATCTCCCTTTGGTCTCGACTGAATGTCTATGCAAATTCTCAATCATCCAGGTCATGGTTATCCCAAAGGTGCTTTTTCAAGAGACAACTGGACTTTCTTGTCTTTCTTTGAAGATGTTTCACTTCTCATCTAAGAAGCTTCTTCAGTTCTGACTGGATGGTGGGGAATGGAAGGATTTATAATTGAAGACAGCTGGTCATTTGCATTTTTTGAGAGAGTCATTGAAGCCACCTGGATATTTTTCTGTGTCATTAGGGTCACCTGAGTAGCACAAATGGGTGTGGCGTCTTCTTGGAACTGTCGAAAGAAAGTATTCAAACAAGAAACCTAGTTGCCTCTTGAAAAAGTACATTTGGGATTACTATGACATAGATGGCTGAGAACCTCCACAGACACCTTCTTGGAACTAGTCAAATACCCACGTCCTGGTCCACATCATACAGTTAATAAGGTGGTTTTAGGGACAAGATGCTTTCAATCTCCTCCAGGGGGAGAGTCTGTCAACTTTCTGTGCAATCTTCTCCAGCCTTCTAATGAAAATTGATGTTTGAATAGGAAAAGGGAAATGCTGTATTTCAACAAATATTTAACAAATTTTAGAAGTGGAAAGGGCATGAGTACCACTAAAACTTGCTCTTCCAAAGTAGTGCTGAGCTGAAAAAGAGTGAAAAGATGATGTTAACAATATGATCCAGATCGATCTTGACAGAGTAGAACCCTGGGCCATATCTAACAAAATGAAATTCAATGTAGACAAAAGTAGAGTCTTACACTTAGGCAAGAAAAACCAAAAGTACACATACAGACTGGGTGAAACCAGGCTCTATATCAGTAAGTGTGAGAGGGATCTTGGAGTCTTAGTGGACAACCAGATAAAAATGAGCCAGCAGTGTGCAGCAGCAGCCAAAATGAGCTAATTAACACAGAGATACAATCAAGATCAAGTGAGGTACTAATACCACTCTATAAAGCCTTAGTAAGACCACACCTAGAGTACTGCATCCAGTTTTGGTCACTACACTATAAAAAAGATGTTGAGACTCTAGAAAAAGTACAGAGAAGAGCAACCAGGATGATTAGGGGGCTGAAGGCTAAAACATATGATGAATGGTTACAGGAACTGCGCTTGGCTAGTCTAGTAAAGAGAAGGACAAGCGGAGACATGATAGCAGTCTTCAAATATTTCAGGGGCTCCCACAGAGAGGACTGCTTATTTGTACACAAGACTATCATTAATTGCTGTACCTTATGATTCTTGATAAATGTACCTTTTCTTTTGATGTACACTGAGAGCATATGCATAAAAGACAAGTTCCTTGTGTGTCCAATCACATTTGGCCAATAAAGAATTCAGGCAATCATTCATTCATTCATTCATTCATTCATTCAATTAATTGTTCTAACTGTCAGGAAATTTCTCCTTAGTGCTAAGTTGCTTCTCTCCTTGATTAGTTTCTATCCATTGTTTCTTGTCCTGCCCTCTGGTGCTTTGGAGAATAGTTTGACTTCCTGTTCTTTTTGGCAATCTCTCAGATATTGGAACACTGCTATCATGTCACCCCTAGTAATTCTTTTAATTAAACTAGACATACCCAATTCCAGCAACCGTTCTTTATATGTTTTAGCCTCCAGTCTGCTAATCATCTTTGTTGCCCTTCTCTGCACTCTTTCTAGTCTCAACATCTTGTTTACATTGTGATGGTCAAATTTGGATGCAGTTTTCCAAGTGTGGTCTTACCAAGCCATTATAAAGTTGTACTAACACTTCACATGATCTTGATTCTATCCCTCTGCTAATGTAGCCTAGAATTGTGTTGGCTTTTTTTGGCAGCTGCAGCACATTGCTGGCTCATATTTAGATGAGGTTCCATTGAGGAATACCTACTAAGTGGTCATGAATTCTGTATCAATTTTGTCATGTTACTGTCTATCCCAAATCCCACATCTTACCATGAAGGTTGTGGTCTTTTTTAAAATCATCCTTATCTCCTTAATTCCAGTTTGCTACTCTCTTTATTGTGACCAGAATTTATAAATATTCATAAATAATAGCATGATATATCTCAGGTTGCTTCTTGCCCTTCTGTCTTCAGGGAAGAAAAATGGTCTTGCTTATAAGAAACATTCACAAGATTGAATTCAGAGGATCCTACGGGAATGTTCTGAAAAAAAACATCTCACAGTTCACTCTGAGGCACAAGGCCATATTCCTTATGTTCTCATTTGCCCACTAAAAATCTGTCATGCCCCTGTTAGAAAATGACTCCAAGGGAGAGGAGGAACAGTTGACAGGTAGTGGGAGTGTGGCTCCGGAAGTTCTGGAGGAAACTGCAGAAGGGTACAGAGGAAGATCCAGGGCCATCCCCTCTTTATCCTAGGGCATGCAGGGAGGAATGGATGAGGGAGAAACATGACTGGCATGGTCTATGGGAGAGGAAAGGGCCCTGATCCCCTTCATGGTCCAGATGGATCTTGACAGACTAGAACACAGGTGGGCAAACTACAGCCCAAGGGCCACATCCAGCCCATTGGTCTGTCCAATCCGGCCCGCCTCTGAAAAAAAATCACTGGGCGTGGCATATTGCCCTGAGATGCGTGGCCCCCAAAGCTGCAAAACAGTGTGGAGCGCTCTCGGGGTAGGAAAGAAAAAAAGAACTTTGCAAAGGCCTCGGCTGGGAGTTCGAAATCAACTTAGAGTGCGACCTCTCCGAAGGTGAGTCCCCGCCGATCCCCCTTTTTTTTCCGGAGCTTCCAGGCTTAAACTTTGCAAAGGCAAAATTTGCAGGCGGGAGCATCTTCCCGCTGAGGAGCGGGAAGGGTTCCGCCCAGTGGGCGGGCAGGCTGCTTGGAGAAGGCTGCTTGGAGCCACCTAAAGCTAGGCTGCTGGTGGTAGAGCCTTGCCCTGCCTTGGTGCCCCGTTTCCCGGCTCGGTGGTCCTGCTCGGGCGGCACTTTAAAAGCCTGCTCCCAGCACCTGAGCAACTTCCCAGCAACTTGAGGCTTGCTTTTTCCTCATGGGCGCTCGCAAGGAATATATTCTTATATATAATTTGCTGCATTTTATAATGGGCCCTTTATAATGGCCTTTTATAAAATTGGTTCAGCCCTCGAACACAGATCTGATTTTCCATGTGGCCCCCGACAGAAATTAATTGCCCACCCCTGGACTAGAACACTGGGTCATACCTAACAAAATGAAATTCAATGTAGAGAAAAGTAAAGTCCGACACCTAGGCAAGAAAAACCAAAAGTACACATACAGACTGGGTGAAACCAGGCTCTATAGCAGTAACTGTGACAAGGATCTTGGAATCTTAGTGGACAACCAGCTAAATATGAGCCAGCAGTGTGCAGCAGCCACCAAAAAAGCTAATTAACAGAGAGATACAATCAAGATCAAGTGAGGTACTAATACCACTCTATAAAGCCTTAGTAAGACCACACCAAGAGTGCTGCATCCAGTTTTGGTCACCACATTATAAAAAAGGTGTTGAGACTTTAGAAAAAGTACAGAGAAGAGCAACAAGAATGATTAGGGGACTGGAGAATAAAACATATGATGAACAGTTACAGGAACTGGGCTTGGCTAGTCTAGTAAAGGTTGGGACCAGGAGAGACATGATAGCAGTCTTCCAATATTTGAGGGGCTGCCAAAGGGAGGAAGGGGTCAATCTATTTTCTCAAGCACCTGTAGGCCAGACAAGGAATAATGGATGGAAACTGAACACGAAGAGATTTAACCTAGAAATAAGGAGAAACTTTCTGACAGTGAGAACAATCAACCAATGGAACAGCTTGCCTTCAGAAGTTGTGGGAGCGCCATCACTTGAGACTTTCAAGAAGAGATTGGACTGCCATTTTTTCAGAAATGGTGTGGGGTCTCCCGCTTAAGTGGGGGGTTGGACTAGATGACCTATAAGGTCCCTTCCAACTCTGATTATTTGTTATCTGTTATGTGTTAAATAGTTCGAGTCTTTCAGTTCTTATCTGAGTTCTGGCATCTTTCCCAGTGTGTGTATTTCGATATCTGTGGATGTCTTCAAGCCCTTATCCTGCCTTTTCTCATTAATTGCTTCAGTGTTGTTCGTGTTGTTTTTTTCTATTTATAATTTATATGTATTTTGAGTTTGAACGGCATTTCTTCCTTTTCGCAACTGTTTGTGGGGGAGTTTTTTTCTCCAGTCAATGAGCTTTGAAGCCAAGTTGAAGGAATTAAAGGGACTTTGCCTGTTTTTGTGACTTTGTTGCTTTTGTATCCCATCCTGGATCATGACAAAATCCCATGCTGCTGGAAACTCATTTTACTCACACTATTGTGACTAAAAATGAGACTTGGTGTATTGGTTACTGGTTTCTTTAGAAATTCAAAGGAGTAGCTTTAGGGATGAGAAAAATACCTCCTCCCCTATAGTCATCTCTAGTCAAAATGGGCAGAATTTAGGTTTAAGAAATAATAAATAAATCTATAAACAAACATTAAATTACCAAAATCTTTTAATCGAGCTTACTAAATGACGTTTTGAAAAATAATAGATTCATAAAAATCATCTTTTCTATTTTAACATCAAATGCTAAATAGAAAGGAAGGATTCTCTCCAAAAGGGAAACATTCTATGAAGTGAACAAAGGTATTCACTTGTCCTCAATTAGAGAAGGCATCCTTGAGAGGTGCTATATGCAAGGGTCATATTCAACCGGTGTTACTACCAATTTGGTAATTATGTTTTGCATGCACATGCGTGCTTCGTGAGCATGTGCATGTGTGACAAAATCATCAGCTGTGCTGCCAGGAGTGCTCAAAAGCGCTGTGTGCAGCATTTGAGAAGCTTCTTTTTTCCTGCTTTTTCAATCTGAACTGTGCTGTGCAAAGCAGCTGAGGTTGAAAAAGGAAGAAATAAAGGAGATTAAGAGCCTAGGCAGGCGGGTGGGCCAAACAGCAGCAGACATAAAACCAATTTGGTGTCTGCTGCTGTTCAGAGCTATCAGTTCTTTAGAACCAGGCAGAACTGGTAACATCCCACCCCTGGCTGTATGGCCAGTTGTTGAGGATTATCGTGAAATAACAACACAAATTCCATTCCTAGCCAACATAGGAGTAAAAGGCCTCATGAAATCCTCTCCATTTTCTATATCTGATGCAAAGAGATCAATCAAGATCCATCTGAAGCAATTAGAGTAGTTTTTATAGCATCTTTTTAACATAATTGACTTATTAAGTGAAGAGTTTTATTTAAGAACTTTTCAAACACAAATATAAAGAACGGTTGCTGGAATTGGGTATCCATAGCTTAATGAAGAGAAGGACTAGGGGTGACATGATAGCAGTCTTCCAATATTTCAAGGGTTACCACAACAAAGAAGGGAGTCAAGCTATTCTTCAAAGCACTTAAGGGTAGGACAAGAAGCAATGGATGGAAACTATTTATTTATTTTGATTTGTCAATCACTAACAAGATAATAGGTCTAAGTATAAACATGAGTAAGAATACATGAAATAGGTAGGAATAAATAGGGACAATAGGACAGGGATGGTAGCCATGATTGTGCACTTATGCCAGCCCCACACAGACCTCTTATGAATGGGGTGAAGCCAATAGTGGTTAGATTGAGGTTAAAAGAGTGAGGGTTAGAGGATGTAACAACAGAGTCAGGTAATGCATTCCAGGCATTGACCATTCTGTTGCTGAAGTCGTACTTTCTGCAATCAAGTTTGGACTGGTTTACATTGAGCTTGCATCTGTTGTGTGCTGTTGTATTGTTGCGGTTGAAGTTGAAGCAGTCATTGACTGGGAGGACATTGTAGCAGATCAACTAATCAAGGAGAGAAACAACCTAGAACTCAGAAGAAATTGCCCAACAGAAGTTGTGAATGCACCAAAATTGGAAGTTGTTAAGAGACTGGATAGCCACCTGTCTGCAATGGTATAGGGTTTCCTGTTTGAGCAGGGGCTTGGATTGGAAGACACTCAAGATCCCTTCCAACTTTGTTATTCTATTCTATTCTATTTTTTCTTCTAGTAATTCATATAATTTACATTTGACATATACACAGTTTGGGTCTTCCATGGGCTCAAACATATGACATATTTTGCAAGTCACTACATACATCATGAAGTAAATTTTCAGGGCACACAGAGGACACAGCAAAAAATAGGTGGGGGAAAGGGGGAAACCCTACCCTTTACTCTCTGAAAGACTGGAGTCAGGTTACTCTTCTCTCTTCAAATGTAGGAGTGGGCTAGTAGATTAAGAGAAAGGATGAAGGAAACCTCAAGGATGAAGGAAACCTCAAGTTATTTTCCCATCTGTCTACTGTTTCTATCCTCAAGAAAGAGTCATGCTAAATAAAAAGAGAGAGATCAGTTGCATTACCACAACAATTTTGATAAAATGTACTGGGAGTCAATCCTGAATTTAATTTGGTGGTGGAATTGTATGAATTTAGTTGGACACAGTTGAGAAATGGAGTGGGAGAGAGATTTGAGGTGGATGAAGCTCCAGCCAAAACAATATAGCTGGGCAATGAGTCAGCTGCATTCCAACTGCTGCTGGGCCAGAGAAAAGAAGAGCAAAGTTGCCAGGAAAGTATTTTATATCCTGGATGGACAATGTGACTTATTGCTTTGGAAAAATGAGAACCTTTTAGTTGTAATGATGTGGAAGCCTGGGAAGCTTTCAGTACTGGCTTCTACCAGTTAGTGCCAAGATGTGTAATTAAATCATATAATTCTTTGAGGAATAGAAATTCCTCTGAGTTCATTTTATGATGGTTGCATTACTTGGAACCTGACACTAAGCTAGTACTGAAAGCTTCCTGGGAGGGTATCAAGGTTGTTCAATGCATTTCTTCTATATTTCTGTCTTGTTAATGCATTCCCAAGAAATCAATAAACTTGTTTTCCTTATGACACTATTCTCCAGTTTTATTTCAGGCAGTCATTGGCCCATTTTCCAGCTTTGGCTTGTTGGAACATGTTGAGCATTGAAATTCCTCTGTCTCATCTTTCTGCATGTCTTCTGGTTGTAAGATGCTCCTTTATATTCAGTTCTGGTTTCAGAATGATAATATAGCACTTGAGGATGAAGATGCAGCCTAGCAGCCCAGAACTGGAGGCCAAGATGGAGAAGACATGCACAGCCACCATAAATTTCCCTTTGGTGCTCAGGTAAGTGGGCACAAAACTCACCCAGACACTGCAGAAGACCAGCATGCTGAAGGTGATCAGCTTGGCTTCATTGAAGGCCCCAGGCAGATTCCTGGCCAGAAAAGCCACCATGAAGTAGATGTCAGCCAGGAAGCCCATGTTACTGAGAGTGATGTAGAACAGTACATTGCATTCGTTCATTGCATTGCAGGATGATAACTCCAGGCTGGGAGTGGAAGTCAAAGTCGGGGAATGGGGGAGAAAGTCCAAGCCAGATGAAGCAGATAATAGTTTGGACAGCAGAACAAGAAAGGATGATGGAGTTGGCCAAGCTCTTCCCTAACCATCTCTTTACTCGGTTGCCTGGTTTTGTGGCCATGAAAGCCAGAACCACTGTGATGGTTTTGGTCAAGAGAGAAGAAACAGCAACTGAGAAGGTGATGCTGAACACCATTTGTTGGAGAAGGCATGTGGCTTTCCTTGGTTGGCCAATAAAGAGCAAAGGACACAAGAAGCAAAGCAAGAGACTAGGATGCCACCCAGATATTCCTCATAGGACAGGAAGGTTATTCTTTTCTGGATACATTGTACTTAGTTCTCAGTTGGATATTGATAATCTGGGCACTTGGTACATTTTTTAGTATCTGAGAAAACCAAAATACAATATTTCTTTTATAATCTATCCTTTCACCTTTTAAGAAATATTTTCTTGGGACAACAATTGATATCAGGAGCATTTTCCAAGATTTCTAACATCTCCACAAAAAGAAATGTTAATATATTTTTTATGAAATGGCTGTATTTCTAATAGTCTATGAAATTGGAAGAAGTCCTACGACACAAATTATTTCCTGTGTAATGAACAGAACCTTCATAGCAACCTATTAATTTGGCGGTAAATAATGAATCAGTTAACCTTTCTAGGCAAACTTAGATGGCACTTCTTAGGATCTTCTGAATCGAATCTTGTGAATGTTTCTTATAAGCAAGACTATTTTTCTCCCCTGATAACAGAAGGGCAAGAAGCAACCTGAGATGTATTATGGTATTATTTATGAATATTCAAAAATTCTGGTCCCAATAAAGAGAGAAGCATCTTGGAATAAAGGAGATGAAATCTGGAATTTAGGAGATAAGCATGATTTTAAAAAAGACCACAACCTTCATGGTAAGATAGAACAATGTGAGATAGACAGTAACAGGACAAAATCGATACAGAATTCCTGACTACTCAGTAGGTTGTCCTCAATGGAACCACATCTACATGGAGGGAAGCATTCATTTGAGTATGTCAAGATTTGGTCTTGGATCCGGTGCTCTTTAACATTGTCATAACTATACTAGATGAGAGGATAGAGGGGGAAATAATCAAAGTTGCAGGTGACACCAAGCTGGGAGGAATTGCTAACATTTTGGAAGATGGACTCAAGATTCAGAAGGGTTTTGACAAATTTGAGCATTGGGTCCCATCCAGCAAGATGCCATTCAGAGGTGAGACAGGTAAGGTCCTGTCCTTAGGCAAAAAAACCAAGGGAAGATTTATTGTGCAAGGAGCATGAGAATAAATTTACCTCATTCAATGTGAGAGGGATCTTGGAGCCCTAGTACACAATTATTTAAATATGACCCAGCAGTGTGCTGCAGCTGCCAAAAAAAAGCCAATACAGTTCTAGGCTGCATTAGCAGAGGGATAGAATCAAGATCACGTGAAGTGTTAGTACTGCTTTACAATGGTTTGGTAAGACCACACTTGGAAAACTGCATCCAATTTTGATCATCACAATGTAAACAAGATGTTGAGACAAGAAAGAGTGCAGAGCAACAAAGATGATTTGTGGACTGGAGGCTAAAACATATAAAGAACAGTTGCTGGAATTGGGTATGTCTTGTTTAATTAAAAGAAGTACTAAGGGTGACATGATAGCAGTGTTCCAATATCTGAGGGGCTGCCACAAAGAAGAGGAAGTCAAGCTATTCTCCAAAGCACCTTTGTGGCTATAGCATAATTGAATCCTTTGGTTAGGACATCCCCACAGAATTCATCATATGTGCTGTAGAATCCAGCCTAACTAAATTAAATACAGATGAAGCTAATAGAATAAGACACCAAGTTACTAACATCCTATGCACAAGCAAACCACCCAGAAGCAACTTGCACAAAGAGGAACTAAAAGCCCTGCAAGCCCCAAGGAATGACAGCAGCATAATCATCTGTATTTAATTCTAGCATACATACACCAATAGTAGATAAAATAATTATTCTATTCAAGTTCAGCACAACCATTAACAATTTTTTACATTTTTACATGTCTGGTCTTTTTGAGAGTTTGGATCTTGGAACTTGAAAGAAAATAAAAGGAACTTTATTGTTGTCATAAAACCACCCGATAATTTGGGAAACAGTTGGGAGGTCAATTAGAAGATTCAGAATAAAGACTCAAGAGTATGAATTGTTGAAAATAAACTCAAAAGATATCAGCTGAAATAATATACTAGACTCTGGGATTGAATATATCCATTAAAAAAGAGGATTTCAGCTATTAAGGAAGAGGAAAGAAAAAGAAAAAAGGAGAAGATATAATGGAGGAGCTACTTGTTGCTATAAGACTGGACTCACAAGACATAAGATCGGATATGCAAGATACAAGGGATGTGATAAAAATTAAACTGGAAATATGTAACTATATACTATAGAAATTAGAAATGGTGACTCATCATGCACAAGAATACAATAAACCAGAGGGGGAGGAGTTCTATAAAAAAGAAGCCAACCCAGAATGGCAAAATGAACAATTATTTAAGCAGGGGGGAAAGGAATTAGAATTAAAAATTTGTGATTTGATGGGATGACAAAAGGGAGATGGTTCGGAAAATGGTTAAAGAGAGAAGGAAAAAAGCAGAAAAAGGAAGTGCAAAAGAAAAATCAAAAGAGGGAGAGAGAAAAATTTAATAATTAGAATGAGAAAAGGAGGGGAACAAGAATGGGAAAAGGGGAATTAAGAGAAAGGAGCAGATAATAAAGAGGAGCAGGAAACAAACAAGGATGAAAAGAAGGTACACTGTTCAAAGAGTGAGAGATAATGGGTGAAAAAAATAAGGGATAAGGAAGGGGATTCTGCAAGACAATAAGTTGTGATGTATAAGAATATATTGAAAATAGTATTTTGTAATGTATAGATGATTTATAGAGAAAATATAATGCGGAATCTGAGAAAAATATATATATTTGTGTTTTATACTAGATAGGGAGATTGATATTAAGGGAGAATGAAAGTGGTTAGCTCGAATTACTAACTAGAGGGGACAATTATATTTACAGATAAGGATTGATAAAATGGCAAATGTGACAGAAAAAAATAATAATATGAGAAATGACAATAGAATACTGAAAAATAAGATATAAGAATATGAATTGGGATTGGATAAGATAAGCTTAATATTTAATAATGACAAGGATGATGCAATATGAAATTAAACAAATAAAATGAATAGATAACTATGGTCATGTTCATATGGAGATGTGACACCTGTAACCACACTGCTTGCCAAATGAGAATTTTTTATTTAAAAAAATAATAAAATGAAAACAGGGAGAAAATTGAATAATGGAATTACTAGGTATGTTTAATTGATGTGATGGTAGGCATTTGGAGAGAGTGAGGTTGAAAATAAATATTGAAGAAGTATGATTTAATACGAATATATGCAATGAGAAATGTACAATATATTGATGCTACACTGTTAATGTATTGTTATTATATGTAGATTGAAATAAAAAAATGGGGAAAAAAAGAATCTTGCTGTGGTTCTTGGAGGTAGCCTGGTTCTAAGCTCTAGTACTGTTTAGCATAAGACCAACTCTTTTCCTTGAACTTGATAATTGATATACAACCAATGTTGGTTTCAGCTGTCACCTTACACTTTCTTGTGCTTCACCTGATCTGACCAGAAGGAGCCAAAAAAAATAATGCCCCCAGGTATGTATCTCTGTTTTATTCACCAACATGCTTTTTTTCCACATAACTCTTTGCACATGGAACCTCAAAAGACCTTCAAAATTCCCAGAGGAGAAGTTGCTTCTCACTGTAATTATCACCATCCTGGTCTGAGACAATTTCTGCCACTCTTCTGTAAACATCAGACTGAAGCAACATGGAAGGGATTTTTCATTAGTAAAGATAAATGCCTCAGATGATACTCTATGTGATACAAGTGTTGGGACATGTAGAGGCTTTGTTCATGAATGTACCTTTCTATCCCCTCCAGGTGAAGCTCAGTTTTTCTCTGTCTGAATCAGGAAAACCACTGGCATTTCCATCTTGTGAAAGGTCTTAGAATTCATCTAACTCCTCTAATAGTTCTTCTTTAGAAATGGGAAGGAGACTGAGGGTTATATGAATTATGGACCTTGTCTTTCTGCTTCTGATACTGCTAGTATCCCAGCCAATCTCTGGGAAACATACATTGAAATGTCCGGTAAATTTGGAGCAATGGGATGGAGAACTTTCATATTACAAACCAGGGGACCATATCATTAGTGTGGTCACCACTGCAACACAACTATTGCACACAGAGTTGCCTTTCAACATGGCTCCATATCCTCAGTAAGTCATTCAATACAATGGAATTGCATTCCTTCCATTTGCATTTCTAACTATCTTCTATTTTTCTTTTTGTTTCACTTACTCCTAGATTGCAAAACTTGTCTAATTTCTTGAATTGGTGGATTTCCAAGGTTTCTTTCTTTTGTCTTGCTTTATGAAAGAATCCCAAAAACCAAAGGTCAGGCAGAAAACCCCCCTGAAAGAATCCAGACAATTTTCCCTTTCACATCAAATCTTGATTTCAACACTTCAAAACTAAATTATTGAAAGAGTTATACTCACCTCTGCCCAGCCTATTTCTATATTTTTATGACTGTTCATTGATAATCAGATCCAAATTTTTATAAAAATAGACTGACTTGTTTTTAGAGTTGCTTTTCTGAGTCACCTGTGAAATATCTCCTTCCTATTCTGGTGCTTCTACTTTAATGATTCAGTGATTTTGAATACTAGTTATTGGACAAACAAAAATAAGCCTTACTATAAATAATGATATATTAACTTTATTGGAAGACTATCCCCATCCCATCTTCTCAACATTCATAAAAATTAAATAGGGGTGGGTGACTATAATTAGTCTCTCATTTTGGATCAAAATTGGATTAAGACTCAATAGGCTTCTGAAGGAAAAGAGAAATAAATAAAAATATTGGATGGTGATGATGATGATCATGATGATGGCATGAATATTTTTTACAGTAGTTTGTCTAGAATCCTTGATAAGTCTAGAATCCTTGGCTTCATTTTTGCCATTCAAATGGTCAACAATAATCTCCAGCTTCTGCTCAATCTCACTCTGGGCTACAACATCCATGACAAAAATATGAATGCTATTGCCACTTCAGATGCCTTACTGGACATGCTCTCAATTGGAGAAGCCAATGTTCCCAATTACAGCTGTGGAAGGATAGATCACCTTTTGACTCTTCTTGATGGAGCTGCCAGGGACATCTCCATCCAGATGTCAACCTTAGTAGGCCCCTACAAAGTCCCACAGGTTTGTGCATGTGTGTCTCTCTCTATCTGATATAAAAGGGGGTGGTTGTTGGTGAGCAATAGATTCAACCATATCTTCTCTGTGGAATTCAAAAGATGCTTTTCACCATGGCCATTGTAGGTGTCATGACTATGAACTGGGATTCACAATGGGGAGGAAGAAAGATCAAAAGAGACATATTGTCAGGATTCCGGCAATTGCCTTAATTAAATAATGAGTCTCAAGTCGAGTTTCAAAAAATTCAGGAGCGAACAACTCGGCATGACCTGTATGAAGCCGATATTCCCTTATGATACCATCCCCATTGTTGTGGGAGATTCTTGTGAAGGTGAGGAGAGGCTCTGTGTCCAAGCAAAGGATATTCTGTAATGGGACACTCATATTTTTTACACAATCTTAGCAAAAAAATTATTTTCAATGTCTATGGAGATTCTCAGTCATCCAGGTCACAGGTGTTCCAAAGGTGCTTTTCCAAGAGGCAACTGGACTTTCTGTTTTTTTCTTGAATATGTTTTGCTTCTCATCCAAGAATGGAAGAAACTTCTTGGATGAAAATGTGTGTGTGTTTGTGTGTCTGTGTCTGTGGATTCAGAGTGACCAGTAGCATTAATTCAATGTTTTATCAGAAAAGTTACAAGCATATAGACCAACATGTAAACTGTTTTCCCCAGTCAGTTGATGGTGAAATTCATCATAAAAGGTTTGAAGAGTTCTAAGAACCCTGGAGAGGACTTTCTATAGGTTGAAATATTCAAAACATACCTTGACTGCTGGAGCCCTCTATTGGCAGGTTGTTTGTACATATAAATAATATCTGCCATATCCAATTGAATGGAAGTTGACAATAGTAGTTTATATATAGCCACACTTTCTTCTTTCTCTAAAATCAGGGCATATAATGACTCCTGTAAAATTGAAGCTATGGAAACTGACAAACTCTCAAATTTGTGTCTGTTTGAACAGACAAAATTTCAATTAAAGTACTAAAGGATTGTACAACAGACTTTTTTTAGGAGTTGTGGTCTCTCTCTTGCACAACTGTAGAACAAGCTAAAAAAATTATTGCACAAAGTATCTGGAATCTTGAAGCAGAGAAAGAAATAGCTAATGTAGGTAAGGTTGGCACACTGAAATGGATGAGCTGCTACAAACTTCCCTTCCAAATTATTCAATATTGAAACTCAAAAATGTCTAAATATTTTGGCCAATATTTATTCAAGCAAGATTTGAGCAGTTGGACAAAATGTTTATTGAAGATGTAACTAAGTCACTTATAACAAGCAAAGTTGTGTTTGTGGATTTTTGAGAAATAGAAGATGTAACACACATATATTTGAATTCAACTCTGTAAGAAGTCAATATCTTGGACTGTACATTAGATGAAAGACATATTGGTATCCTTTTTTATTTTATTTTTATTTATTTGATCTGTCAATCGCTTACAAGATAATAGGTATAAGTATAAACATAGTTATGAATACATGAAATGGATAAATATAAGAAAAATAAAAAGAATCAATAGGACAGGGACGGTAGGCACATTGGTGCGCTTATGCACGCCCCCTACAGACCTCTTAGGAAAAGGGTGAGGTCAATGGTAGACAGTCTAAGGTTAAAGTTTTTGGGATTGGGGGAAGAAACCACAGAGTCAGGCAGAGTATTTCAGACATTGACCACTCTGTTGCTGAAGTCGTATCTCCTGCAATCATTTGGTGTGGCTAACCTTGAATTTATATCTATTGTGTGCTCTTTTATTGTGGTTGAAGCTGAAGTATTCATTGACAGGTAGGACATCACAATGTATGATTTTATATACTAAGATCGGTCCGAAGGCAGCATAGTTCTAGATTTTCTAGGTCTAGACTTTCAAGTCTGGTGGCATAAGTTATTCTGCAACGAGTAGAGGAGTGGAGAACTCTTCTTGTGAAATATTTCTGGACTTTCTCAACTGTGTTAATATCAGATACGTAATGTGGGTTCCAGACTGATGAGCTGTATTTGAGTATTGGTCTAGCAAATGTTTTGTATGCTCTAGTTAGTAGTGTGACATTACCAGATCATTAGATATGAGTATTCCAAGTTCCTTGACAGAGTTTGGATCATCAACAAGGTCTTGACTATTCAAGTTGTATTTTATTTTTTGATTTTTTTTGCCAATATGTAAGACAGAGCATTTGTTTATTGAGATTTGAAGTTGCCATTTGCTTGTATGTAGATTGCATCTATTGCTTTGCCCTGATCGAGTTGTGTAATCCATCTGTTTTTGCAGTGTAAGAGTTGCAGATTACAGGATAGTTTTTTTCTGAAATCAAATTATTTATTTGAGAGTAAGTTGCTTGTCTCTAAATGGAGGATAATGGATTGGTTAATAATTGATTCCATGACTTTAAAGGTGATGCAGCATAAAGAGATTGGTCTGTAATTTTCAACTAGGTTGGGGTCTCCCTTTTTGAAGATGGGGATGACCGTGGCTTGTGACCATAGTTTTGGCAAGAAGCTGGTCCTGATAGATTTTTCAAAGATTATAATTAGAGGTTCAGCTATGGCATTGGATAGCTTTTTTAAGAAGTAGACACATATTCCATCTGGTCCAATAGATAGAAATGGTTTTAGATTGCATAGTGCTTTTTTAACATAGTCTTCTGTAAAATAGATATGTATTAGATGATTGTAGTTGTCTGTGGTTCAACTAGGAAATACTGGGCATGATCCATTGCTGTTTACAATTACTGAGCCAAAGAATGTGTTAAAGAGGTTGGTTTTAATGGTGTTGTCATTGCAGTCTTTACTTGGGTTCTTTCAGGGGTGGGATGGACCTTGAGTCTTTTAGTTTGTTGTTTACAAAACTGTAGAAAGGGTGGGTGGAATTGGTATGTAAAAGGCTTTCTTCTTGTTTAATGTGATAATTGGTGCATTCAGTCTTTATCTGGTGGCGTAAATTTTTGTATCGGCTTTTGAAGTTAGCAACATGACCAGATTTGTTTTTCCACCAAAGTGGTCTCTTTTTGGATTGAAGCTTCCTTATTGTTATGGGTAAACTATTTTTTCTGAGTTTTGGGAGTTGTTATTGGTATATGTAGTTTGATGACTCTTTTGACATCAAGTAAAAATATGTTGTAATGGTCTTCAACAGTAGTGTATCCAGTGAATAGAAATTGCCAATCAAGGGATGAGAGTTTGTTGTCTATAAGATCACAGTTGCCTTTTTTAAAGTTATAATTGGGGATCACGTCGTTGTGGTGATTTTTGTGTGGACATGTGTTGAGACAAAAGTCAATCATGTTGTGAGCACTGTTGGAAAAGGGTTCTATAATTTAAGTCTAGTATTTTTGGTTACTAGTTGTTTCAGTCCCAGGTTTGTTACAGCATTTTAGAAGGTTGCATGTATGGGTTCAGTTGTACATTCGTTTAGGGTCCAGTTCATGTGAGGTAGATTGAAGTCACCAAGAAAGATAAAAGTATGTGGGCAGGATGTTGCCCATGTTAGTAGTGAATTTAGCTTGTTTACATGTTCGATGTCATAATTAGGGGCTTTGTAACATAGTAAGAATCAAAATGTGATATTTAAGGACAGTTCACAGACAATGGTCTCAGGAAGAGCAAGCTCCTGGGTAACTTGGATGTTTTTTAGATGTAAGGACTTTCTGTAGAAGATAGCAGCAGCACCTCCTCTACGGATTTTATGATCTGATCAGTAAACTGTGGTAATGGAGTCAGAGAGGGATGCATTGAGCCATATTTCACAGACAAATATGATGTCAAATTTAGCCATATTTAGTAAGAGGAGAAATTCAGGTATTTTATTCACAAGGCTTCTTGCATTGAGTAGCTTGCATTTAAGGCCAGTTGTAGTTTGAATTGAGGTAGTTAGGGGCGTGCATGTCTAGTTTGAGTGATGGTGGGTTGGATGAGGTAGGGTTGGATGTGGAGTAGTGGATTGTGTGACTTACTTTTGAAACAATCAGCACAGTAGTCAATGTACAGGTCCTTCTCCCCATTGTCTAAATGTCTTTTGAGTTTAGTGCGGAGTTCATGGAAGCAAATTCTTTGCAGTATGGATAAGTCTAGTCTTGAGCAAAGTTTTTTGTGGTTGAGATTGGTTTTTGCAATGGCGTTTATTGTATGAATGAATATATGCTTACTGGACACATTTTTTCCCATCAACTCTATGAAATTTTGGGGCCACTGAGCCATCATTGTATTTGAACTCAGGGCCATCTCTGGTTATTTCAATGATATCATCAGGAGAGATGTTTGTCGTATTGGAGTTGCTTATGATATTGTGAACTTTGGTGATGTCATCTGATTCGTTGGTGTCTTCAAGACCAAATAAGATGGCATTTGGATGTTTCTGATCACGTTCCATAATGTCACTGATGAGTAAGGGGATATCATTTGTGGAATTATTTGATGGGATAGTAATTATTTGTGCTTGTGGTTTGGTGGTTATTTTTGGCTGTAGCTGTGATTGTAGTTGAGGTAGTAGCTGTGATAGTGGTTGTTGAGTTGGGATTTGATTTTGAGCTGATAGGTAGTCGCTTATCAGTGCTGTATTTTTTTTTCAAGAGAGATTAGGCTTTCTTGTATAATTGTTTCAAAATGTGTTGCTCAGCATTTTTCTATTGAGTGCATGAGTGATTCTATGCTATCAACTTTGTCAGGCAGGGTACTTGGTTTGTTTAGCTTAGGAAAACATGATGGACATAGACAAGGGAATGTATCTGATGCTTTTAGGAGATTAGCTACATTTTTGTTTAAGTTTAAGCGGGCAAGGTGGGCTTGATTGTCACATAGGTAGCATTTGATGTTATTTTCACTTTCTTTTTTTTAAAGTTTTTTTATTAAACATACTTAACAAACAAGACATAAAACATAAAACCATCATCAAACCACATATCTACAGTATGTCGGCTGGTTATAAGTCTTTTGTGCTTTCTCTCCATAGTCATTTATCATTTGTATAAGTTCTCATATCATCAAATTAATATATTTGTATACATTATTATCAGTTGTTAAGTGCTTACTTGACTAAACTATCATTCATTTATTTTATTACAAAATATTATATATTTACTATAAAGTTATATTATATATTATTCCAATGGTTATACATTCATATATATATCATTTCCATATTTTTCCCAATCATTGATATAATAAATCCCATATCTTATAAAATTGACTATCTTCTTGTTCTCTGATTTCAAATGTCAATTTGCTCATTTCAGCACAGTCCATAATTTTTTTAATAACTTTCTCTTGCGTTGGCATTTTTTCATTTTTCCAATTCTGGGCAAATACAATTCTAGCCACTATTAATACATTTACAATCAATTATTTCAATTCTTTCTTGTATATTTCTGGTATAATTCCCAATAAAAATATCTCTGGTTTAAAGTTTATATATTGTTTTATCATTTTTTCCAACCACGTGTGGATTTTAGTCCAATATTTTTTTGCAGCTGAGCAAGTTCCACCACATATGGTAGTATGAACCAGGTATCTGATGACATTTCCAACATTTATCCAATTTATTCTTAAACGTTCTTGCAATTCTTGTCGGGGTAGATGCCACCTGTAAAACATCTTATACAAATTTTCTTTATATGCAGTTGACATTGTCATTTTGTAACTATAATCTTTGCCATTTTTCTAAATCAATCCCATATCCAAAAATTTTCCCTAAGTGATCATCACTTCTTTAACTTGTTCTTCCTCTAATTTAAACTCTAATAAATGTCCATAAAAAATTTTAATCACTTTTTCATCAGTACTGGTCAAAATTTTATCTAAGTCAGTCAACTTATCATAAAAACCTTCTGTTTTGATATCTTTATCATATTTAGAATGTATTTGCACATATGAAAACCAATTCATCTTTACACCTTGCTCTTCCAATTGTTGAATAGATTTAAGTTCACCCTTTGCATTCAATATCTCCCCATATCTAACTGTTTGATCTTTTTTATATGTTATTGGATATGAAAAAGCTTCAATAGTTGATATCCAAAGTGGAATTTTCACATTGTATTGTTTTTCAATCTTCTCCCAATTTAGAAACAATGCATCTCGTATATAATGTCTTCTAAAATACCCCCGTGTTTTAGTTCCGTTGTACCACAGGAAAGCATGCCACCCCAACAGCAAATCATGTCCTTCTAATATCAATGACCTAATATCAATAACCTCTTAACATTATCCATTCCTTTAGCCATATCAAAGTTGACGCTTGATAATATAGTTCCCAGTTAGGCAGGCCAAATCCTCCTCTTACTCTGGCATCTTGCAACAATTTAAGTTTTATTCTTGCTTTCTTGTTTTATCTTTATTTATTTTCAAACCTGCTACTTTTCCATATGTCTCCAATTTTTCTATTAATTTGGATGCTGTTTCTAATGGATCCTCTAAAATAAAGACCAGATCATCTGCAAATGCTTGTAACTTATATTCTTCCTTTTGATTTTCATTTCTTTTATCTTTTTCTTCCCTAATATTCCTGTTTGAACTTCTAATGTCAACACAAACAACAGAGGTGACAGTAGACAACCTTGTGTAGTTCCTTTTCTTATGTCAACAGTCTCTGTAAATTCAACATTTATCATTACCTTTGCCGTTTCTATTGCTTGAATTAATTTCTTACCAAAGCCCATCTGTTCTAATCACAATATCATAAATCTCCAATTCACATTATCAAAGGCTTTCTGTTCATCTAGAAGCATCAAGGCCATTTGTTTCTCAGGATGTGCTTCATAATATTCCAAAGTATCCAGAATAATTCTCACATCTTTAATTTGTCTCTTTGGCAGAAACCCATTTTGATTCAGATGGATAAAATAATTTAAATATCTTTTAAGTCTTTCTGCCAATATTGAAGCAAAAATTTTATAATCCAAATTTAGCAGGGATATAGATCTATAGTTCTTGATTTGTTGTGGGTTGGCATCTCCCTTTGGCACAAGTGTAATATATGATTCAGTCCATGATTTGGGTAATCTCTTCTTTAACATAACCTCATTCATCACTTCTAATAATTGAAGATTCAGTGATTCTTGTAGTGTTTTATAAAATTCCGCTGGAAGTCCATCTGGTCCTGGTACCTTTCCATTATTTTGTCTTTTCAATGCTTCAGCCAACTCCATCATTGTTATCTTCCCATCTAACATACTTACAATGTCTTTGGGTATCTGGGGTAAATTGGCTTCTTGCTTGATACTTGCCTCTTCTATCTTCTCTTGTTCATATAATTTCCCATAGTAATCTTGTATAATTTAGATAATAGATATGTTAGCATAGTCCAACTCAATTATTTTCATATGTAGTTTCCTATAAAATTCTTCTTGATTATCATTTGGAGCATAAATTGCTATTAAAAGTATTTTTAAGTCATTGTCTATTTTTTCTACCATCAGTATTCTTCCATCATCATCTGTATAAATCTGTTCTGTAGGAATTGTATCTGTAATATATAAAACCACTCCTCTTTTTTTACATCATGTCAACGCAGTAAATATTTTCCCTAATTTTGGTCGTGCCAATATTTGTTCATGCTGCTTTTTAATATGTACTTCTTGTAGGCAGATTATGTCAAGTTTTAATTTCTCTAATTTGTGGAACATTTTCCTTCTTTTAATAGCTGAATTAAGTCCATTTATATTGATTGTAATCATTTTTTTTCCTCTTCCATTTTTTATACTTTATAGGAGGGATTTATAGTTCCAGTAGATCTTGGTTCTCATTGCTCTTTAGAGTCACCGCCTACTGCACCTTCTTTTTTTTCAGTTGCAACCAGAATTTCCTCTTGAAATTAAATTAGTGACTCTTTTCTTCTTATCTCCTCCTCTTTCCCTCTGAAATATTGTATGTAGAAAAGCTCTGCTTTTTCAATTGAATCAATTCTGTGTCTTTTCTCCTGCATATGAACATAAGGCCTTCTGGTATCAGCCATCTGTGGTTAACACCTTTCTTGAGTAACATTTTAGTCAAAAATTGGTATTCTCTTCTTATTTCTCTCACTCTTCTTTGTACCTGTTTCAGGACCACAATTTCTTTGTCTTTATATTTTAGTGTTTTTTTCTCTCATCACTTGGAGTATTTGTGTTTTAATAGTTTTCTTAGTGAATCTTATATGGACTTCTCTTGGTAGCTTATTTCTCATTGCATATCTTGTAAAGACACAGAACACCTCATCTGTTCCATCCATCAACTTCTCTTTGGGTATCTCCAGTACTTCTGCAAGAATTTCTGTCATTATTTCTGTAAGGTTTTCACCCTTTTCTTCTTCCACATTCTGAAATCTGAGATAAAACTCTGACCTATCCATTTCCCACCCCAATGAGCTTTTATCCTTTTCAACCACATTCAATCGAGTATTAATATCTCCAATTTTCTTGTCTCTTTGTATACCCTGTTCTTCAATTTTCTGGAATCTGTCCTCATATTTCATCATCATCTGGTGGATAGTCTCAACTTTTTCATCTATCTTTTCAGTTCTTTGTTCAATATTTTCAGTTCTCTTTTCAATGTTCTCTGTTCTTACTTGTATCTTTTGAATTCCTTGCATAATCATCTGTAGTGTCACTTCTTTTTCCTTTTCTTGTTCCAACATCATCTTTATTGATCATTGTCCTTCAGATGGTGAAGAAGAGGAGGTTGGTATCAAAGAAGCAGTAGTTGTCTTTCTACTCATCTTCAAAGAATAAGAAAAAATAGGAAATAGAAAAAAAAAGAAAAAAAAGAACAGGCAACCAAAGGGAAAAAAAAGAGAAAATGGAAAAAATTCTTTGGGCTCTTGTATACTTTAATCCAGTTAGTTCTGTTTATTTAAAAAGAAAACTAAAAAAGAAAAGGGAGCCAAAAGAAGGAACATTAAAAAAAAAAAGAATTAAAGGGAAATATATATATATATATATAAATATATTTAAAAAATTAAAAAAAGAAAAGAGTTGTGTATCTTCCCTTAAAAAAAAGAAAGAAAGAAAAAGAGAGAGAAGAAAAAAATTCAAATTCCTTGCCAGTAGGCCACAGTCCAATTAAAAAATGTCTGGATGGGGGCAGAAGACAAAAAACAAAGACTAGCTAAAAGCAATCTCTGCCACCATATGATATCCGAAGCTCTTTCATTAATTTTCAAACCAGATTTGTAATTCTCTCTTCAAAGTCACCACAATCTTCTTTCTTTCACTTGAAAGTCTTCAGACTCCAGCCATTAATAGTTCAAAAGGAGAGCACCTGAATAAATAATGTCCATCCTCATCCAACTATCTTCTCAATACACAGTCTCAGAGTTCTTCACTATAGCAACAGTTTAAACAGTTGTTATAACAGTTTAACAGTTTAAAAACAAGCAAGAAAAAACAATGTATCCAAGCCTGTGGGTGGCAGTGTTACTTATTTCCCTTTACTTTCACTTCCCCACTCCAATCCAGCACCAAAAAAAAGAGACAATAAGAAAAACTAATAAAAAGTATTAAAACGTTAAGGAATTAAATAAAAAGAATAATCTTAGACAAAAGATTTAAAAATTAAAAAGGAAAAAAAGGAAGGAAACTGGTCCAGTTTAAAAATAGAAATCTATTGCATAGATTCCAACCATAAAAAGGAGGGGAAAAAACCCACTCAGTTTAGTACAGGCTCAATCTCGCCACTTAATCACTTCTATCTTCACTTTTAAATGAAGTTTTAAAGTCTTTAGGGTGTTCTCTTAAAAAAAACAAATTGTCTCACCAGACTAACACACTTTCTCCACTTTCTTCCATTCTGGAGCTGTCCCAGCTTCAGCAGCCTTAATGGCTGCCTCTCTGCCGCTGGCAAAAAGGGCTTCTCCTGGATCAACCAGGGACTTGGTGAAGTCCCTGGGATCGAAAGGATGCACCCTTTTCAATCACCATCTCTACGGGACAGTTTAGGTCCTTGGGGACCATCCAGCATCAAGATCTCCTGTCGTATTGCCATGACGCCAACTCTGCCCTTAAAACCATTGATGGTTTTAAGACATCTGAAGAATGTACAGGAGTCTGGTAGGTCATTGGTAGAGATATTATTTTGTTGTTTTTGTTTGGTAGTTTGGGATTTGGAGTTTGTGGAGTTTCTGGCTGGCATGGTCAATGACAATAGTACACTAAATAATTACAATAGTTAATTAATGTGTTGGGTAGACAGTTACTTAATGAATATTTGTAATTAATAAATGTTAATGGATAAGTTAGAGAACAAATCAAAAGTAAGGTTTCTTATTACTAAGAATCAATCAACTTATTACTAAGAATAAAGATTTTGACAAAGAATATGCTATTAAGACAATAGGAAGAACTGGCAGACCTATTGAAAATTCAAGTCACAAATAAGATCAAGTATTGGGGGATATATTTGACAGTAAGATGTAGTACATTAAAAGAATAATTATATTAAACTTAAATAGCAGATAGCGCTAGACTTGGCGAAATAGGAAAACTTACAACTCTCACTAATAGGGAGAATCTCAACAATCAAGATGAATGTATTACCCAGAATTTTATATTTGTTTCAAACAATTCCAATTAGGCTTGGAAAAGATTATTTTGAAGATTTAAATAAAATTATGTTGAAATATATATGGCAAGATAAGAAAGGGAGAATAAAGTTAAAACTTTTGCAAGATGCTAGAATTAGAGGAGGATTTGGTTTGTTTAATTGGGAATTGTACTACCAAGCTACAAATCTGATGTGGGTTAAGGAATGGATAACACTAAGAAATGCTAGATTGTTGCCATTAGAAGGACATGATCTGTTGTTGGGGTGGCATGCTTTTTTATGGTACAAAGGAACTAAAACACAGGGGTATTTTAGAAGACATTATATATGGGAGTCTCTGTGGTTAAACTGGGAGAAGGTTAAAAGACAATGTTATTTGAAAATTCCAGTCTGATTATTGACTATTGAAGCACTCTTGTATCCTATAATATACAAAAAGGAACAAACAGTTAGATATGGTGAAATACTGAATGAAAAGGGTGAACTTAAATCTATGCAAAAACTAGAGGAACAAGGTATAAAGATGAATTGGTTTTCATATGCGCAAATACATTCAAGGTATAATAAAGATTCTAAGACAGAAGGTTTCTATGATAAATTGTCTGACTTAGATAAGATTTTGACAGGTACTGATGAAAAGGTGATTAAAAAATTATATGGATATCTATTAGAAATCAAACTAGAAGAAGAACAAGTTAAAGAAACTGTGATTGCTTGGGGAAAGAATTTTGGATAAGGGTATAAGGGAATTTTGGATAAGAATTTTGGATAAGAATTTTAGAGAAATGGCAAAAATTGGGGTCTCAAAATTATAAAATGACAATGTCAACAGCATATAAAGAAAATTTGTATAAGATGTTTTACAGGTGGCATTTTCCCTCGACAAGATTAGCAAGATTGTTCAAGAATAAATCCGAAAAATGTTGGAAATGTCATCAGACACCTGGCTCATTTTACCATATGTGGTGGACCTGTGTGGATGCTAAAAAATACTGGACTAAAATCCACATGTGGTTGGAAAAAATGACAAAAAAACATATAGACTTGAAACCAGAGATATTTTTATTGGGAATTTTACCTGAAATATATAGCAAAGACTTGAAATACCTGATTGTAAATGTATTAACAGCAGCTAGGATTGTATTTGCTAAAAACTGGAAAAATAAGAAGATACCATCACAGGAGGAAATCATTAAGAAAATATTGGAATGTGCTGAAATGAGTAGATTGACATTTGAAATTAGAGAACAAGGGGATAAACAATTTTATAAAATTTGGAATCTTTTCTATCAATGGTTAGATAACAAAATACAGTAATGTACAGTAATGTAGATTTCTAGAAAATAATAAATATATAAAGATGTACTATTTTCTTATCATAACTACAAAATGATTTTAGGATAGATTTGGGGTGATAATATGAACTGTTATAAAATAAATTAAGTAAATTATGGTTATCTTGTAAAACATGAATGAATAAAAGTATAGTCAAATGATTGATTAACAATGATACTAAGGTATTTAATTTTTGATTGACAATATGAGATTATATGTAATGTAATTGTAATTGAAGACTACGAAATGGAAGCACAAAACAATTTGTAAACCAACCAGGACACTGTATGTACACCTATGGAAGACAGCTTGATGTTTTTATGTTTTGTTTGTTTATGTTTATTTTTAAAAACCAATAAAAATTTTAAAAAATCAACTTATTACTAAGAATCAATCAATCAATCAACTAGATAATCAATGATACAGTATTAAATCTCTATCAATTCAATGAATTAGTAAATTCATGGTCATTTAAAAATTAATTATTATACTATTATATGATGAATCAATTATTTTAGACAAAACATTATCTATCAATATTTGGTCTTCAGGTACTGAAATAGCAGAGGTAGTGAAGTATTGGAGGTTTGTAATGTAAAGTTCCTTTGTTTTTCCTTAAAGCTACGTGATTTGGTTTTGTTTTGTTTTTGTTTTAAAGAGGAAGTGTTGCTGCTTGATAGATTTGAATGGAGAAGATTTGAATGAGCTCACTAATCATCTACTTTGGAATTTGGAATGGATGAGATTTGGGTGGGGGTTTAGTAGAGGTTGTCCAATCAGCTGAATGGGAATTTAAATGCAGGCTGACTAATCAGCTGGGTGAGACTATCAATTCTCTGTGAGTTTCCTTTGTTCTCCACAGTTAGTGGCCATACAAATCACACATTCTGCTTGGATTCTCCACTTTCCCTTTTTCCTCTCCGATCTCGCCATTCTTACCTTCTCAATCTGAATAGCTGGGCTCTCTTCTCTCTCCCACTATGTTCTCTTAATGCTCCCGCCAAGTTTCACTCAATAAATCCAGTCCTTTCTTCTCCAATTCTCTCACCCCCTTTTCACCATCTCTTTCTGATCTCCAAACCAGCCTCCATCAAATTATCTTCTTCTCCTCTCTCCTTAATGTCACGCTGGGTCTTTCCTCCTAAAAATTGCTCAGTCACTCCTTTTCCAGCTTTCATAGAATTTTCACTTCAAGTTTAAGTCCCCCTCTTAGCCCCTATCTTTTTCCGTCTATAAATCTGCTGATTCACAGTCCCCCTCTTAGCCTTGATCTCTTTCCATCTATAAAGCTGCTCATACTCGAATTGAATTGCTTGAATTGCTTCTTCTTCTGTGGGGATATCCCCCTTCTCTGGAGCATGCTTTTCTTGGAAATAAATTCAAAATTTACTTCCTTCTCATTTGCGGTTTAGCCATGGCTTCAGGTCCACCATAGTACTATGGGAGGCACTTTCACTATAGGTTTCAGGGGTTTCCCTTCGTGCCGGCTGGTGATCACTCGTTGCCTCTCCATCATCTGGGCTTCCCCTCTTCTCCAGGCTCCTCATGCCCTGAAAGGTCCCCCCCAAAAGTGAAAGGACGGGATCCAGGGCTGGATATCGCTCTCCCTTCACCCTTTCACCATCATCACTGAATGTCAAGTATCCTTATATTAAAACAATATATTTCCTGTGTGTTCAAAAATCTAAATGTCTCTATAATATGAGTCTTTATTTGAACAAAACAGTTCAGTTGATGGTAGAGATGATAAATAAATAAATATGATTTGCATTAGAAACAGAGAAGTATACAGTCTAAGGGCAATCAACAAAAAATTTTCATCAGATCTAAGTTCGATTTATTAAAAGTGAAGTATTATTTTTAACCTGATCAGACACCAAATATAACACAGCATTCTTCATTGCTTTTCCAGATCAGTGATAAAATTGTTTCAGAGGCTCTGAGTGATAAAAATCAATTCCCTTTTTTCTACCGGATTTTCCCCAAATTAGGATTCCACAACCCAGCAATTGTTCAGGTGCTCCTCCATTTCAGATGGACCTTGATTGGTCTCTTTGCTTCAGACACAGAGAATGGAGAGCATTTCATGAGAACTTTGTCTCCTGTGCTTTTCAAGAATGGGATTTGTGTTGTTATATCACAACTAATCTCAAAGACTAAACCTACATCATCCCTCTGGGATGCAATCACTAAGTGGAGACAAGTCAATGTATTTGTTCATTTCATGGAATATGATTCTCTTCTGGACAGAATTTTTCCTTTCCATCTAGTGGTTAAACATTTGCCAGAACCCATTGAAGGAAAAGTCTGGATCACAACATTCTTGGGAACATATAAAACAAAACAGCACAAACTGTTCAGATATATCCACAGTATTTGGACCTTTGCTTTTCAGGAAAAGAAAAGACCAAAAGATTATTATTTTCAACCTGATGTATTTGTGGAACAGGAATTTGAAGATCATTATTTTCTCTGTTCTGTTTCAAAGCATGTCTTTTCTGTCAAAGGCCGATGGAGATGCACCCAGAAAGCACCACTAGAAAACCAACAGAAAAGGAACAGTATATGGATCCGAAGTTACTACCATCTTTACAGTGTCATTAAGACTCTGGCCCACATCTTGAAAGCTGCATATTCTTCCAGATCCAGGAGGAGAAAAAAGGAGGGTGATGAGAGGACAACGCCAAGGCTGCAGCCATGGCAGGTATGGGGACCCAACAATCACCCAGCAACCAGTTGCCTAATTTTCCACTCCAGTAGACCAATATGACTCTTATTGTTGTCTTTCCTTGAAGTTGAGAGCAGCTCTTTTGGTTTCATTGACCTCCCATAAACCTTATCCAGTTTTTGTGCAATGTCTTCTCTGTAGACCTGATCATACACTGGAGTTGGGGTCACCCAAATGAGAACTTTCAAGGAATAATGGAAGCATTTTCCTTCTTTCCATGAGCACCATACTACCAATTCAAAGTCAATCAACTACTGTTTTGAGGCCACCTTCACAAATCTTCTTCTAAAATGTGGTTCATGCTGCTTCTAGTGCATCATTAATGTCATTAATACCCAATTCATATGATTACCAAATCTCTACCAATTTTTTATCACCATTGACCAGTATACATATATAATAAAATGTGAAAAAGTAGAAATCAAATCTGAATGATAGATCTACCAGTACATTGTAGCTGCCATTTTGTTTTCTTATATAAGAACCCATAGCCAGTCAAGTCCTAGTTGTTAAAAATGAGATATTTTTCTAATATATTTAATTCATTCACTTCTCTCTATCAGTAAATCATCTATATTTTTCTGGATCCTTATCATTTTGAAAGAGATCAAAATAGTTTTGTCTAAGAGATTTGTAGTATATCTTGTAACACAAAATCTTGTATCAGGAAATTAGTAGTCAATTCTACCTGTCCATGTTCCTGTATGATCTCTGTAATCTGTAACCTGTCTATGTTAATCAAATATAGAATTATCACTAAGGGCTAATTTTATTAATAGTTCTCCAATTTTATGAGGAAAACTGTAAATAAGTTGAGTACAATTTTTCAGACAAATATAATTAATTTACATATTATACTTTCCAGTCCTCACTTAAGTAGCTCCCTTATCATCACATCATGAAGTAGTATGTCAATACTTTGCAGGAATCAAGCTATATCACCACAATTCCCCCAATCCATTAGAATATAGAATAACAGAGTTGGAAGGGACCTTGGAGGTCTTCTAGTCCAACCCCTGCTTAAGCAGGAAACCCTACACCACTTCAGACAAATGGTTGTCCAATCTCTTCTTAAAAACTTCCAGTATTGGAGCATTTACAACTTCTGGAGGCATGTTTTTCCACTGATTAATTGTTCTAACTGTCAGGAAAATTCTCCTTAGTTCTAAATTGCTTCTCTCATTGATTAGTTTCCACCCATTGCTGCTTCTCCTACCCTCAGTTGTTTTGGAGAAGGAAGTATAATGACATGTGGGATTGACCTTCAGGGATGGGAGGAAGAGGTGCTATCTAGAAATAATCAGATAAGATGAAGGGAGATTGCAGCTGCTTAACAGGCAGAGAAAGAAACTCTGAGTTAGATGCTGTGAAAATTGTTGGAGAGAGATTTGTACTTTCCTACTTGCATGGTTCTGTTAATGTAGCTTTACAATATATTAGAATTGCCACATCTAATCATGGTGCCCATTTGGTTTATCTGAGAGAACATTAGCCTGGTAACATTCTTCTTGACAAATACATACTTTCTGGAAATCACTCTTTTGTTCTGAAGGAGTTTATAAATAAGCTCGTTTGTTTTTTTATTCCATTTATTTGTGACCTGATCAAAATGTTCCCTATAATTGGCAAAAGTTATCAATATATATTTTGTCAATATATATTTTGTCTAGGTATTAATGATAAATTCTAATGAACCTTTCTTTTTCACTTTTCAACCAGTTGTTTGGAAACATTTTTCACTTTTCAAAACACCTTGTTCTCCCAACTAAACATGTTAGAGAAATGTAGAAAAAAGATCCAAGCTGTCAGCACTGCCTCTGTTCATTTCCTACAAAAGAAAAATCCTTGGCTCCATAGATTTAGAGGAAAGTACTTTTACTAGGAAAAAACTGAAAGCAGGAAGTTTCAAGCAAGTTATGAGGGAAAATGCATGAGAACAGCAACTTCAAACACAGTATACAGCCCAACCCCCTTGTAGCTAGGCAACCGCGTACCAGAACCAATGGCCTTGGCCTTGGAGATAACAGCAGTTGCAAAGCTACAATGTAAGTTTCCCCCCTATTCCCTCTCCCCTATTCTATGGCAGCAAGCAACATGCTTGTGTCAGCCTGAAAAGACCACCTGGGATAAGAAACCAAGGTTTCTGCTCTTAAAATTCTTGAATGTTCAATTCTAGTTCCATCCCTTTCTGGAGAAGAATGAGTTTTGCAATCTTTCCTGGAGGAAACTCTACTTGGACCACAATGGAGAGGTAACAGCAGATCTGAACATCATGAGTTTGGTGGTTCTCTCTAAGAAGTATCTCATCAAAGAGCAACTGGGGAGTTTTGTAAGAGGGAGTCTTACTGTTAACCAAGATGCACTCTCACAACTAAAGTTGCTCAATATGGTGAGGAAAATATTTGTGTTTTTTTCTCTTTGGCCTGAGCCTGAGGACCTATTGCAAGTGAGCTAAGCCTTGTCACTGTACTATTGACCAGGATGAGTAGGGGGTTGGACTAAAAGACCTCTAAAGTCCCTTTAAACTGTTATTTTGTTATTCTGTTAAGGTGTTGTTCATATGCTATAACATGGAACATTGTTTTAAGCTGACTCAGACATCTACAAGATGGATTCTGGGTGACTATTGTTTAGGACACAGATCATGGCCCTTTTGTGTTTGTACTTTAGTATCTCCATAAAATGGCGAGAGGGGCCATGAGGTGCTGAGGATTGTGGTCCATTTTGCTGATTCCTTGCCCAAAATTAGTAAGAGAAAGAGGGGGGAAAGGAGGGAGGGAGGAGGAGGAGGAGAAGTGTCAATGTTCAGATTTGGACTGAATCTGATATGATAGAATGGAATGGAATGGAATGGAATGGAATGGAATTCTTTATTGGCCAAGTGTGATTGGACACACAAGGAAGTTGTCTTGGTGCAAATGCTCTCAGTGTAAATCAAAGAAAAGATACATTCATCAAGAGACAAGAATCATAAGGTACAACACTTAATAATAGTCATAGGGTACAATGAATAATAGTCATAGGGTACAATGATGAAATTAAATGAAGAATTGGTGGTGCTTCTTTTGGTCATATTTGGAAATAATCTATGGAATTCAGATTTATTTTGTCATGGTTCAGGAGGATTATACTCTGTGATGTTATTAAATGGACCAGATGAGGACAAGCCCTTCCTGATATTGGAAATAACAATAAACAATTTGAAAGGAAATGCTACTTAATCTGCCCTTTAACTTTTAAGAATGCATTTAATCTGAAAACCCATTGAATGCAATTGTTCATCTTGATTGCCCGCTTCTGTAAACCTCTCTAGGCAAAAAAGAGTGTCCATATTTAACAAATAATAAATATGGATTTGTCTTCCAATAGCAGTTGGGATCACCTAGTTGTAGCTCAGCCAAATGTACCTGCATTACTTTTTTTGAGGGACATGTTCTCATGATGAAACCCCCATCTCATTTCACTACTAAACTAGGCAGTCAGGTTAAGTCTTATTTCAGAAGCATGGCAGCCATATAAATTGAACAAATCAAGATACCGCCCCCCCTCCCCCAAAAAATTATGCAGCGCAAACTTTAGGGAATATTTGCTTTGTATCTTAACTGGGAGGCTTTTTTTTTTTGACTACTTTGAAAGGGGTTGACTTTGCAATGTTTCACATAGTCCAGAAGAAATGTTTCCAGATACTAGTGCTTTCTTTTTTCATCACAGTTTTATTCTATTTTAATAAATCTGATAGAATAAACAATTTTAGAATAAATTATATTTTAATTTTAACATTAATAAATCATCATGCTTTAAAGTCATATACAAAAAATTGAGGAATGCATGATAATACAATAATAGGAGGAACCTATTAGTTGTAACTTAATGCTAAAATCTTTATTCAATTCCATCCTTCCAGAATTTATTAAGTAGAAAAGTCCTTTCTTACAATATGATATGCCCAAAGTAAAAAGGAGGAGCTGAATGAAGAATCTGCCAGAAGTTATCTAGAATAGAATAGAATAGAATAGAATAGAATAGAATAGAATAGAATAGAATAGAATAGAATAGAACAGAACAGAATTCTTTTATTGGTCAAGTGTGGTTGGACACACAAGGAATTTGTCTTGGTGCAATACTCTCAGTATATATAAAAGAAAAGATACATTTGTCATATCTCTACCTCTTTCTTGAACTTTTAAGATTTCATATTTGCCTAAACGAAGCCCAAAGATTTCTTCGCCAATTGTATGTCTACCTCCATTTTTCATATATGGTTACTTTTAACTCATTTTCTTTGGCATTTTTCTTTTTCTGCTTAGTCTCTGCCTCAGTCCAAATGTGTGGACAATTGTCATCCTGGATTTTTCAAGTGGACTCGAGAAGGGGAACCAATTTGTTGCTATGACTGTGTTCCTTGTCCAGAAGAGACTATCTCCACTCAGGAAGGTGGGTGACATTGGATGAAAGGGTACTGGATTTATTCAGAGACTTTAGGTCAATGTTCATATTAAAAGATGCATTTAAGCTTGGCTATTTTGTTGTTTCTCATTTTCAAAAATGTCTTTGATAATGGGAGGAATAAAAAAAAGATTCAGAAAAAAAGAAAAAGATGAGGTAGAATGAGGTAGAAGGTCATAGTGGATTATGGAAAGTTACTTTTGCCCTAGGAAGTATCTCCTCTACTTATCGGTTTAGAGTTGTCCTTTCTGTGTTGCTTGTCGTGAAAATTCTAAACTTTGAAACTTGAGGAACAATTTCAGGACAACAACTCTTACACTCCTACTCTGATTAAGGTGGCACTCTCCTGGATGAAGATGCTGCACAATTTAGGGTCCTCCTAGACTCACAGCTACTGCTCAATGACCAGGGGCATAGCAGTTGAAAGCAAAAGTACATTCCAACTCTTATCTTTAAAAGATTGTAATTAAAATACCAGAGTTTTTGCTCACAAATATATTTAACTGGAGAACATGAATGATGACACCTAGCCTGTGAACGTGCTCCAATGGAAAATCTGATTTATGAGACACCCGGGGGGATGGGGGACACAGGGTCACAGTTGATTGTAAATTATGTATGCCAGAATTGGTTTCATACAGGTCAGTGCCAATATGTCGCCTCTAATGAATCATTTGATGGTTTTTGAAGTTTGGCTCTAGAAACATGATTTAATGAGAGCAATTGCTGGAATCCTGACATACATTTTTTTTTCTGTATTAATTATGCCCTTTCCTGAGTAGAACAAAATAGAATAGAATACTTTATTGGCCAAGTGTGATTTATTGGCCAAGTGTGATTGGACACACAAGGAATTTGTCTTGGTGTAAATACTCTCAGTAGACATAAGAAAAGATACGTTTGTTAAGAATCATAACGAACAACACTTAATGACAGCCATAGGATACAATAAGCAGTCATTCATACTAGGAAACAGTCAATATAAATCAGTATACAAGCGACAAAGTTATAGTCCTAAAATCACAAGTGAGAGGGGATGGGTGATAAGGAGTAATGAGAAGGTTAATAGCAATAGTAATGCAGACTTTGTAATAGATGAACAGTGTTGAGAGAATTATTTGTTTAGCAGAGTGATGGCTTTCAGGAAAAACTGTTCTTGTGTCTAGTTGTTCTGGTGTACAGTGCTCTATAGCATTGATTTGAGGGAAGGAGTTGAAACAGTTTATGTCCAGGATGTGAGGGGTCTGTAAATATTTTCACAGCCCTCCTTTTTACTTGTGCAGTATACAGGTCCTCGATTGAAGGCAGTTGGGTAGTAATTGTTTTTTCTGCAGTCCTAATTATCCTCTGAAGTCTGTGTCTGTCCTTCCTGGACCAAAAGGGTCTTGCTTATGTCTTATTCACTTCCTATTTGAATTATTGCATTGTGCTCTACAAGGGGTTGCTCTTGAAGACCTCCTAGAATATACAAATGGTCAAGAATGCAATGCACATTGTTGAATTCCCCTATGTTCAACCAAAATATACTTCTGTTATGTGAGCTTCACAGGCTCCCAGTTTCTTTCCAAGTGCAAATAAGTTCACTTGTGCACCTATGCCACATGGAATAGACAGGGTACCTGTGGGACTTCCTCCCCTAAGGATTTCTGCTTGTCCCACCAGAAAAGATATAATTGGCATGCTTCAGATCTATTCCTTAAAACATTGGCATATTTGTGGGTTCTTAGAAACCTGCTTATTCTATTACAGCCCTTTCCTATAGAACTCCCTTCCCATTAAGCTATTAAAGAACACAACCAGTGTAGGATGAAAATTTGGTAACCTACCTAAGTAAAGGATGGTTGTGGCACCATGTAAAGTATATCAATTTGGATATATGTGTGTGTGTACACACACACACACACACACATCCCTTCTTATTTACATTTACTATAACTTTCTGATCTCTTAGTATCAGGTGACATTCAAAGTGGGTGCTTCTTGGTGTTTCTTGTTAAAGAAATATTGCTTTCTTTTGTTTTCTCAGATACAGAAAAATGCACCAAGTGCCCAGATGATAAATATCCAACCAAGAACCGAGTTCAATGTAGCCCCAAAGTTATAACCTTCCTGTCTTATGAAGAAGATCTTGGCATCATCTTGGTCTCTTTTGCCCTACTCTTCGTTCTCACAACGGGATTTTCTTTAATCATATTCTTTAAATACTTAGAAACCCCCATTGTCAAAGCCAACAATCGGAGCCTCTCCTACATCCTTCTGGTCTCCCTCATGTTCTGCTTCTTGTCCTCCTTTCTCTTCATTGGTCAACCAAGGAAAGCCACATGTCTTCTCCGACAAACAGTGTTCAGCATCATCTTTTCAGTAGCTGTGTCTTCTCTGTTGGCCAAAACAATCACGGTGGTGCTGGCCTTCCTGGCCACAAAACCAGAAAACAGAGTGAGAGGGTGGTTGGGAAAGGGTTTGGCCAACTCTGTCATCCTTTTTTGTTCTGCTGGACAAATTACCATCTGCTCCATCTGGCTTGCAGTTTCTCCCCCATTCACTGATTCTGATCTCCACTCCCAGCCTGGAGAGATCGTCCTTCAGTGCAACGAAGGCTCTGTCACTATGTTTTATGTTGTCCTTGGATACATGGGTTTCCTTGCTGCCATTTGCTTCACAGTGGCTTTTCTGGCCAGGAACCTTCCTGGTGCATTCAATGAAGCCAAACATATCACCTTCAGCATGCTGGTCTTCTGTAGTGTCTGGGTCTCCTTCCTGCCCACCTACCTGAGCACAAAAGGAAAGTCTACGGTGGCTGTGCAAGTCTTCTCCATCTTGGCCTCCAGTGCTGGGTTGCTGGGCTGCATCTTCTTCCCCAAGTGCTACATTATCATCATAAGACCAGATCTAAACACTAAGGAGCAGCTAATGATAAAAGTAGGGAAATGATAGTGAAATGGTTTCTTAGACTCATAACATTTCATTCTTCTGTGCAATTATTATTGGGTGTGTATGCTTTCTTTGCATCTATTTGGGAATTAAGGTTACTGAAAAACAAAGGAAAAGCAAAGAAAATAAAACTATGAAAAATGTAAGACTAATAAAATTAAAATCTTACATAATCATCAAACAGGAAATTGAATAAATGAATACAACCAGTATACAGACAGGGAAGGGCATGATAACAAATAAGATTCTTTATTATTACTGCATGGCCTTTCCATTCCACACCATCCAGTCAGAGTTGAAGAAGCTTCTTGGATGAGAAACAAAACGTTGTCAAAGAAAAACCAGAAAGGCCTCTTGAAAAAGCACCTTTGGGATTTTTACCAATAGTTTGTTATCCAGTTGGTATGGAGGCACAATAATTCAGGAAAACAGATTTAATACATAAAAGAATAGAATAGAGTAGAGTAGAGTAGAGTAGAGTAGAGTAGAGTAGAGTAGAGTAGAATAGAATAGAATAGAATAGAATAGAATAGAATAGAATAGAATA